>JAJOOS010013707.1:0-45120 GCA_029582725.1 Solanum chiquidenum
GCGTCTAGATGGACACCGGAGAATCGACTCAACTCTACCGAAGTAGGCTTGTGACGGAGGCTAACTGGGTTACCACTACTAGTGTTGAAGGACAGAACAACCTCAGCTGGGCGAGAACGAGAAGTCTCAGCCACCGGACCTCTCAGTTGCGAACCAATCACCGCTACCTGCAATAAAACCTCCTGCATCAATGTATGCTGGCCATCAACTGCAGAACGAAGTTCCGACATCTCTCAAGCTATGTGACAAAAACAGCAGCATAGGCTGGAAAATATTAGGCTTCCTCCATTGATGGAGGTTTGAAGCTCACGAGAAAATATTCAGAGAGAGAGAAAGTGGAAATATATTATTGAGAATCAAAAACTGAAATAAACAATACAGGGTATTGTGTATATATACACATTGTTCAACTAACTAACTTGATCTGACACAGTAACAAACTTAACTAACTGATTTTGTAAACTCAACTAATTCTATGAACTCTAAAGCTAACTGTGATGAATTAAACTAATTGCAAACTAATTGAAACTAATTGTAATCTCATCACCTCCCCTCAAGTTGGAGGTGAGCTAAACACAGACAACTTGCCCAAAAGTGTAGCATGCTTAACACCAGTTAAGGCTTTGGTGAAAACATCCGCCAATTGAGAGCCTGTAGGAATGTGTCGAAGTATGATCATGCCTTGTTGGAGCTTGGTTCTGACAAAGTGACAGTCGATCTCTATGTGCTTAATTCTCTCATGAAAAAACTGGGTTCTTAGCTATGTGGACTGCTGCCTGGCTATCACAGAAAACAGGTATAGGCAAGGAACATTGCACTGTCATCTCATCAAGCAACCTTTCCAGCCATACCAATTCACCCACTACTTGTCTCACAGCTCTGTACTCAGCTTTTGCAGAAGATAAAGAGACCGTGGCTTGTTTCTTGGACTTCCAACTAATGGGACTATCACCCATGAGGACCAGGTAATCACTAACTGACTTCCGTGAATCAGGACAAGTAGCCCAATCTGAATCACAAAAAACATTAACAGTGAGGTCAGGATTAGTGGAAACAAAAGTTCCTAATGTAGGGTCCTGTTTGAGATATCTCAGGACATGGTAAGCAACCTTTAAATGAGGTTCTCTGGGTGACTGCATGAACTGGCTGAGGTGCTGGACACTATATGCTATATCCATTCTTGTGTTGGAGAGAAAATTGAGCTTGCCAACCAACTTTCTATAGTGAGTAGGATCTAATAATAACTTGCATTCTGTGGCTTTTAGTTTTTCAACAGGATCAAGGGTGGGCTTGCAGTCAAGTAAATCAAACTCCTTCAGGAGGTCAGGAGTAAACTTTCTTTGTGAAATGAGGACACCATCAGGTCTATATAGTATTTCCAATCCCAGAAAATAATGTAGTTTCCCCAGGTCCTTTATTTTAAACTGATCATGCAAGAAAGCCTTCAAGGAGGCTATTTCCTCAAAGTCAGTCCTAGTCAAGATGATATCATCAACATATACAGCAACAAATACTAGTGAGCACCCTTTCTTCTTATAAAACAGTGAATAGTCACTGTTTGAATGAGTGTACCCCTTTGAGCAGAGGCTGCTAGCTAATTTGTCGTACCATTGCCTGCTAGCTTGTTTCAACCCATACAATGACTTCTTCAATCTGCAGACCATGTCTTTACCATCTATTGCAAGTGCTTGTGGCGATGTCATGAAAACCTCCTCATTCAAATCACCATGAAGAAAAGCATTATTAACATCTAACTGGTACAAGTCCCAATCTTTCTTAACATCTAAGGAAATAAGGGTCCTTACAGTAGTCATTTTCACTACAGGTGAAAAGGTCTCATTGTAGTCTATGCCAGCCTGCTGTGTGTACCCTTTCACTACCAATCTTGCCTTGAATCTCTCTATACTTCCATTTGCTTTGTATTTAATTTTATACACCCATCTGCACCCAATGGCATGCTTGCCTTTAGGCAAAGGGACCAGTTCCCATGTGTCATTTGCATACAAAGCATCAAATTCTTGTGTCATTGCCATTCGCCATGCAGGGTTTAGGATTGCTTCTTCATAAAAGGAAGGTTCACTGTCATGTGAAATGGTATGAACTAGCTGTTGACTCTTGGGACATAGGGAGCTTAAACAGACATAGTCATGATTAGACATAAATGAGGTGAGGGAATGTAGTGGAGCAGAGGTATTAGTGTTAGAAATGGAAGGATGCAGTTTAGGCAAGGTGTAGTTGTATTCTTTTAGGTAGTTGGGGTGTGAATGGACGTGGTTGTCCTTCTAGGTTCTTGTGGAGCATCATTATGTGAGAGTGTAGGAGCAATTTCAGGCTGTGTACATGAATTCAGTGTAGTTTCAGTATCATTATTATTAGTGGACACATGATCAGGAGTAACTCTTAGTGATGTATGAGAATTCAACACTTCATCATGAACAAAAGTATTATTTGTACCAAATACACTAGGCAATTTATCAGAATGATGGACGAGTGAATTTATGACAGAATTAAAACTTGAATTAACAGGAGCAGTAACAAAAGGAAAAATAGTTTCATGAAAAAGAACATCCCTAGATACATGAATTCTTTTGGTAGCCAAGTCTAGGACATTGTAGCCTTTTGTATTGTAAGGATATCCAACAAAAATGTGTGGTGTGATTCTTGGTTCAAATTTATCCTTGTGGCTTTTCAAGGTGGTTGGAAAACAAAGGCATCCAAAGCTTCAAAGGTGGGAATAGGTTGGCCTTTTTTGATACAGCAACTCATATGGGGATTTGTTATGTAACAACTTTGTGGGCAGTCTATTTATGAGATATGTAGCAGTGAGGACACATTCTCCCCAATATCTCATAGGTAATTTTGATTGGAATAAGAGTGTCCTTGCTGTTTCAAGAAGATATTTATGTTTCCTTTGTACTACACCATTCTGTTGAGGTGTATAAGGGCAGGATTTTTGGTGTACGATGCCTTTTTCTTGAAAAAAACAAGTTGCTTCTGCATTTGTGAACTCCAAACCATTATCAGATCTGAATGTATTAGAGATTTACACATTATTGGAGATTTACGCATATATCTGACATAATTTGTTATGTCATGTATTTGAGTCTTGTCATATATATATATGTAGCCTTCTATCATGTATCTTAATATTATCATAGAGAAAAGACATAAAGTGACACCTGAACTGGTCCCGAATTTTCATAAAGACATCTTAACTATGCGGGCGTCCTATTACCCCAATAAACAATCTTGAACTGATATTACTACATCAGTTTTTGTCTACATGAAATAGAGAGTGTGTGCACTCTCTAAAAGAGAGTGAGCAACCTAAACTAACTAATATCATTTTATTTTTACAAGTATTTTATTATAAAGTATATTTTCTCATTTTTCTTATTGTTTTAACTTTTTTCCTTTTTATTTTTTCTCTTTCTTTCTTCTTTCTTCTTCAAAAATTCATTGTCATCTCCATTGAAGTTTCTCACTTTCAATGTCACCATTTTTACCACAACTTCACCTTCCTTTTTTACTACTATTAGTTTTACCCTTTTTAATTTTAAAACTTTATCTAAATATTTTCTTACATTTCGAATAATTTGATAAACCCGTTAGATTTCAAGATGATTAGGAAGCATCATATAATTTTTTTTATCCGATTTCAATTAACTTATTTCAATTTTTGGGGAATTCATTGATTCTTTAAAATTATCATTTCTATTTTTAAAGTTATATGAAAAGGAGTAATTGATGATACCTTCAAAATATTATTTTTTCTTAGAAAAATAATTAGTTTTGTTATCAATAATTCAATAAAGTCTAGAAAATAGTATGAATTCTTTTTTATAAAAAACAAAATTAAAATAAGTCAAAAAGTAAGAGAGAGAGAAATAAAGAAAGAAAAAAAGATAAAGAAAAAACTTAAAATGAAAAAAATTATATTTTTAATGAAATTAATAAGTGTCATGTAATGATTGGTGTGTGAACACACTTGCTTCTTTAAATCTGGGGTTGATAAAAAAATGATATATTAATATATGCTCAAAATTGTTTAGTGGGGTAATAGGACGGTTGCATAGTTAAGATGTCTTTTTGAAAATTCGGGACAACTTCAATTTATGTCTTTTCTCCATTATCATATGTATTTGTTATGTCATTACAATGTATCTGACTATTTTTGTATGTATCTGATATGTATGTATACATTGTGTTAAATCAGTATGTATTGTTAGTTATGTATATGTAGATACATGGAATGAATATTACTCCCTCCGTCCCATTTTATATGATGTACTTTGATTTGGCACAAACTTTAAGAAAAATGAAAAAACTTTTAAAATTTGTGGTCCAAAATGAATGATAGAAATTTGTGTGGTTGTAAATCATTTCATTAAGGGTAAAAAAGACATTTTATAGGCAAATTGTTATTTAAAATAGAAATGTGTCATTCTTTTTGGAACTGACTAAAAAGGAAAGTATGTCATATAAATTGGGACAGAGGTAGCTTTTATGATTAATCTTTCAACTTTTATTTATCTCAGGCAGTGTGTTTATTTTGAGATACATTGTTATTTAATTTTTGTTAGAAACATGAAATGTACATTGTTTTAGAAAGTTCCTCACAAAATGAAGAAAAGAATTTCGAGATTTTTGAAACTTTTTAAAGTTGTTATGCTACATATTCTCAAAAGTTGTTAAATGAGTGATTTACTCCACTAATTGAGAATTTTTTTATGCGATATAAATAAACACACGTTTGTAATGTATCTAGCTACTAACATATCTCAATACGTGTATCTGGAAGAGGAAACTCGAAATTCAGAAAAACAAATTTGAATTTCTGGAAAGAAAAGTTGTTCACTTTGTTGTTGCTCGAAAATAAATGAAAAAAATAGATTTTTTTTATTTTTTTTAGAAATTGTTAGACTAGATATACTCTAAAGTTGTTAAAAAGAGCAGAGCAGGAGATGTTTGTGGAAAACGGCTGACCTAGGATTTCCTTCCTAGCCAGCAGCTGCGCAACTCTCATGGCTGCTACGACCACTGGACGACCTCCTTCCGAGGCTGTTCAACCCGCCCCACCACCCCAAACTACCACATACGCCACCCTTTTCAATTCCAATACTATAGATCCTAAACAATCTGGCCTAATTAACTAAAAAACAATCACAAAAAAAATCGCAAAATCAATCGAAATAATTCATGGAGAACCTACTATCACATTTTCAATGGAAGAAAGGCAAGAATTTATGATTGAAGAGGGATTGCATCAAGTAGTGGTGTTTAAATTATCCCATGGTGCGCCGAATTTGAAGATATTAAGGTCAATTTTATCGAAACATCTTGGTACCAAGGACAATTGTTTAATTGGCTTACAAGCTTTATCTCGCTCAGTTAATTATCTTCTCTATAATGGAGAGGAGCACCAATGTAGGGTTTTTCCATGGTCCATTGGATATAATCCTAAGGAGGAAACGACGTTAGCTGTGGTTTGGATTTCTTTACCGAACTTATCTCCAGATTTGTTTGCAAAGAAGTTTCTGCTGTCTATATCATCGGAAGTTGGGAAACCAATAGCTATAGATAAAGCTACTCAAATCAAGTCAAGACCTAGCACAGTTAGGGTCAAGGTTATACTTGATCTAATGGAAAAACTTCCAAATCGAATAAGATTGCAGTTTGTGAATGAAAAATTTGGTAAGTTGATCGAGGTTTTTCAGGAGATCGTATATGATAATCTACCTTTGATTGCAATTATTGTAAGCACCAAGGTCATGGTAAATATAGTTGTCGTTTGATCTCGAAAAGAAATCCAAATAACAAATAAATTGATGATACCATTGAAGTTGCTTCAAAAGGTACTATCGATAGTGAAAAGTATCAAGGTGATGCGAGAGAAATACTAAATGAAAAAAGAAAGGTTGTAGATGTCGATCAAAGTAAAGCTACTTCTTTAGATCGACAATTGGTTGCTGTCACTTTTGAGCAAAATCGTGCACACTCAATGGATGTTGTTGCAAGTAATATTGGTGTTCAAATAACTACCGAAGACAAAGGGGGAAAGCAAAGAGTTGGGGTTGATGCACAGTGAGTTGGTTCAGTCAAAAAAATAATGGATTCAGGACACAAACTAATGGATACATCTGATGTTGAAGATGCTGAAAAATTATGGGCAGCATGTTTTGCAAGTTGAAAACAAGAATGCAACTAAAAATTGGACACTGGTTGCACACAAAAATTCAAATTGTAATCGGAGCTTTTCCCCGACTAGTCAAAATAATTCTCTATGTAGTGAAAAGGGTGCGACTGGAAATTTCCATGACAGTGAGAAGAGGCAAGATATTAGTAATGCCTCAAGAGACCTATTATGTTCGAATAGCTTTGATATTTTATCGAAGACTACTGGAAAGAAAGTAAAGTTAACAGAGAATGACAACGATTTGATCCAAGAAAAGAAGGTCTCACCACCTACTTTGAATAGCAAATTAAGTCCAAAAGCTTTCATATTTGTGCCTAAATGTGTGATTGCAAAGAAGAATGAGTCAAGCGCCTTAGTGTCAAATACAATTGATTTGGGCGAGGATTCTCTTGATGAAGATGAGGAAGACAATATGCTTGATTTGGGTGAGGATTCGCTTGATGAAGATGAGGAAGATATGTTGGACATATGCTTTGATAGAGTGGCTAGTGAAGGAGATATATCACCTAGGCAACAAAGAAGTGGAAGCAACAAAAGAAAAAAGAAGACACATGGAAGACAACATAGTTGAGATGGTAAAATGACTGATGAGTTTGTTCCAAGGCACCTACCAACGCAATAGGCAAAGCAGAACCATTTGACAGTATCAATTGGTTCAACAAGATCCAATAAATCCATAAAGAAAGTATGAATTATCAAGTGTTATTGGATACGTTTGAAGAAGAAGACAAGAGAAAAATACTTCAAGTTACTTTTGATGGACAATCAATCTTTTTTAATTCATGTGTTTGTAATAGAAAATTTGAGGCTGATAACTCAACTTTCTTCTTGATTGGCATATTCTTACATTATTTAAGCATCCTCATTTGTAATATCATCATGGAGTGTATTACAAACTCTGTGGTGATCAGAAAATACTTGGTTCTTTCTAGCTCTTATTTTCTTTATGCTTGTTAGGTAGTAGACGTTAGGTACTTCATTGGGATTAGTAAGGTAAGGTTTAGCCCTCCTTGCTTGCACTTATCCCTATTGATATATTTTATGTTTAATAAAAGGCCACTAGACAGTGTGAAAACAAAAAAGTTGTTAAAAAAAGATTGATTTCCTTCCTAAATTAAGCATTTTAGTTATAGTCCTTAATTAAACATGTATCTTGTTTTGTCAATTCCTCGGATACATGTATCTGTTGCGTTAAGATGCATGTATCCAACCAACAAAATGAGGTACATGAAGTAATATTTGAAATTACGGTAAATACTAATAATTAGGACTTAGACTAGTGAGATTTATATTGTTTGCTTTATTTATAATTGCTTACTGTGTTTTTCTAAATTCCCTTTCATTCCAGTTATAAGTACTGGACAACTTGAAATGATTAGATTCTACATTTAATCATAATATAAAATAAAATCTCTATATTCAAATTTGTTGATGATGGTTGCTCATTAAAATTCAAAAATAAAATAAAATAGTGATGTCTTGTTGAATGGGCTAAGCTGGGTTTGTTCTTAGATGTGTCTTGTCCGTCATCTTTTGTTTATACTTGGAGCTTCTCTTAATTTTGGACAGAGAAATCGAAAAATGATTTAAGTTATATACATTAAATCATTAATCATGTCAAAAAGAATTATATGTTATTGGTATAGTTTAATCCTTATAGCAAATTAATTATGCATATTTTTTAGCTTATAATTTTTTTTATTTCCCACGCGGTGTTTGAAGTCCATATTGAAGCTCTGACTAAATTCGGATCGCGCACTGCAGAGCTCATTCAGGGGTGACACTCTCAACATGATTAACTCCATACCAGGCTCAAACCTGAGGCCTCTGGTTCAGGGTGAAACAATCCCACCACTGCAGCACAACCCATATTGATGCTTATAATCGGTTCTTAAGATTGAATATGACATGTTTAAAATCACAACTTTTAAAATTCTTATTCCCACACAAATATTGATGACATATTTAAGTCCACAAATTCCAAAAATATGAATTACATGTTATTAGTATAGTTTAATCCTTATAGCAAGTTAATTATGCAATATTTTTTTACTTTTTTAGCTTATAATCAGTTCTTAAGAAAATGATTTATAATTGAAAATAATTCAATTTTAAATTTTAATAAAAAAACTTTATAATTAATTACTAGGTATTGAATTGACAGGTTTAAGATCACAAATTTTAAAATTCTTATTCCCACACAAATATTGATGACATATTTATTTCTTTCTCAAGTTTCATGCATACTAGAACAATTGCGAAAATCATTTTTGACCTATTTAACTCTTCCTAACAATATGTGTGTAGGGTCTAGGGTGGATCTAGGGGAGTGTTCACCCGAATTCTCTCGGTAAAAAATTACATTGTATAGATGAGGCGGGGTTTTTCCCCATATATATATAGATTTTGAATTTCTAAACACAAGACAACATGTTGAATTTACCTTGAGGTTCCAAGTTCAAATTTTAGCCACTACAATTTTATTTTTCGAACCTTTGGTAAAATCTTAGATCTGTCACTGATAGGGTCTATCAGAAACAGTCTGTCTCTCAAGGTATAAATAATGATTTGTGTGTACACACCCTTCTCGAACTCTACTTGTAGAATTACAATACGGAATATGTTATTGTTATAGTAATAAAATGTGAGTACATAATAATCGGTTAAAGAAAAAGGTGAAGTAATTCTAATTATGACACTTCAATTGTTTTTTATTTTTATTTTCCATCCTGTGTCTGAAACCCACATTGAAGTCTCGATTAAATTTGAATCGCGCACTGCAGAACTCATTTTTGGGTGACTCTCCCAACAAAATTTTCTCCATATATATCTAAGGCTTGAGCCCGAAACCTCTCGTTAAAGATGAAACAATCTCATCAGTATACCACAACAAAATTATGTTTGTAGAAACCCTATAGCACTTGTGGAATATGAGAGCATTGGAGCAAATGGCACCAAAATCATGTATATATGATGTGATGGCTCTTTGATTAGCCAAGATGTGTGTGAGCAACATTATTAGCTAGCTAGCTACAAGAGAAAAATATCATTTGGCATATTCGGATTTTTCCTTTCTTTCACATGAAAACAAAGAAAACTATTGTTATCAAAACGGATGCCAAGCTTTTTTAGCATTTCTACATTTATTTAAGCAACTTTTTCAGTTATTTAAAAATTTCAAAAAAAATGCATTTCAAAAAGTCATAGACTTGATAATTTGACGAAACTACTAGGAGTATATATTAACTATTGTTAAACGCACAGGACGAATTAATTAAAAAGAATTATTGAAATTTAATTCTTGTGAGAAATCAAATTAATATCAATTATGGATCTAATAGCTATGGTGTTGAATATCTTTTGCAATATACTTCCTCTGTCCAACAATAGTACTTGTCAATTATTGATTTGACACATGCCTGACGAAACAATAAATAATAAGACTAATATTACCATATTACCCTTTGAATATATTAAATTAATGTTTCGGAAAATATATTAAATATTGAATAATATTTAATATCAAGGATATAGAATAGGCAGAACAAGATTAATTATCTCTTGATTTTTCAAACTGGACAACAATTTATAGTATAGTGGACAAGTAAAAATTGACGGAGGGAATATATGTCAAAACAACAAGACATATACCATGTCAAATTATTCCTAGCTAGGTCTCAACTTTCCTATTCAATACAGCATGCATGCATGTATGAACTCTTTGATTAATGTTAACTATTGACCATCAAATCAATCGTCAAATTATTCTTTCTTGTAAAACTAATTAGTATTTTCAATCTTTTTTGACGTGTATGAATGAGAAGACTCGATCGTATTACAAATTTGACAAAATCATTTGATTTTTGAACATGACCAAAGTTTCTAACAAGTCAGAAACCTAAATTGATTGTGATTACAAGATTATACAAAAAAAAGTGTTGCTAAATCAACACATAAGTCCTATATTTATGTGCATACATATTATAGCCTAGTTTTTGAACCATTAGAATTCTTTGGTTGGTCAATTCAACAACTTATTTTGTGATAGTGATGTAATTCAAATAGATACACAGTCCCTTTTTCTTGGTGGGGGTAAAAAAGAAAAGAATGTTTGGCTGATAATCTTAATTTGAAATATAATATTGTAGCCTTTGCCTGTCTATTTCTTTGAAATTGACTTGTTCCTTTAGAGCCGTTCACAGTTTTTCAAGGTCCAAAATCCTTCTTTTCTTTTCTATTTTATTTTAATTAATTCTCTTATAAAAATTATAAGGAGAGAAAAAAAATAATTAATAAGTGACATTCCATATTAATTGTGTTTCCTTCACCCTCCAACACACCTCAGGTTTACCTCCACTCCACTCCTCATAACCCCCATCTCCACCATCATGTTCGTCTATCTCACCCCCACTTCCAATAGTATTTATCTAGATTCTATACACATAATCTTTTTAGAATAATATTTTTATTTATGAATCGAACACAAAAAGAAATAATTTTTTTTTATCTATTTTCTTAGAAAACATTTTTCAAGAAAATATCTTTCTATATCTATACCAAACACAGTCAGAATGCCCAATACTATGAGTTTGACCTTCATGTTTTGCAGCCACATTTTTTTGTTTGGTTTGTGAGCATTTTAATATTGATTGGGTTATATATTAAAGTGCATATTCCAATTCCTTTACTGCTATTCCTATTAGAACGTTAAAATTATGTGTCTTATCATCATGTTTGAAATCAATGTTCAGTGGCTTAATTGCCCATTCTGACGTTTGTGGCATTTGCATTTGGTGTGCATTACTTTTACACTGAAGTGTATTGATCAATAATTTGTCCGTTGATGGCACTGGTTGCTCTTCACTTTATTTCACTCTTTATTCCACCATTATACCTAGCGGTGTCAAAATTGAGCCAAATTATAGGTAACCCGCCCAATTCGCTCATAATTTTAAGGGTTGGCCTCAAGATAATTTGAATTCGGTTCAATCTCAACTCATTCAAGTCCTAACCCATTTTAACAGAATCCTCAATTGTGCCCAATTTAATCTCCAATTTCAACCCGTTTTAAGACTCATTATTTGCATTGTGTTAGTTTCGGGGTTACATCCCTATTCTTAGATTTGTCGTTAGTAGAGTTTTGGTACATGGACTTTCAGGTTCTAGGGGTTGTTTCCGCAAATGTTTTTGATAGTTGTTTTGTTAAACTTTCGGACTTTATGGGAACTCCATATTTCTTTAGACATTTAAACCTTCTTCCGTATCTTTAAATGCTTAGTTTTTCGTTAAGTTACTTGGTTGGGTTGTAGTAATGGTTCTCCCACCAGAGGGTTAGTGTGGGTGCCAATCACGATGGTCTGGGTCGTGACAAAGTTGGTATCAGAGCCCTAGGTTCGTTGATCTCTTTAACCAAAAACAGTCTAGTAGAGTCTTGCGGAATGATACACAGACGTCTGTACTTTCCTTCGAGAGGCTATAGGACTTTAGGAAATCTCTCTATCTTTCTTTTCTCCTTTCGTACTATCACTTGATGTCAATTGGTATATGATGATCCAAATTGGTATCTAATCTCCTTCACTCTTTTGTCCACATATGGTTAACACGTGATTCAACGGTGTCAGGCTCGTAGCTCCCGTCAATGAACCAACTGAGGAGCCTGCAACAAGAGGCCGCTTTCAAGGTAGGGGTAGAGGAAGATGAAAGAGTAGAGGTCAAGGAAGCATAGCACCCTCCAGGAGTGGAGCCCCCATTGAAAATGCTCCTAGGGAAGATGCCCCTCATGCGCCCCAAGAAGGGGTACAAGAGAATGTGGAAATTGAAAATGAGTAGGATGTTGGACCAGAGGAGGAGGTACAGGCTGAGACTACATATATTCCTCCCTTAGACCCAGTGTTAGCTCAGCAGATCATGTCTTTTCTGAAGGGGTTGGTCAGTCATGGAATCCTTCCAACAGTGCAAGCTACTCAACCTCCGATCAACCGCCCCGTTACTGCTACTATTTCCAGTGTAGATGGAGCATTAGGCACTGATGCCGTTTTCCATCCTTTGTTGGGTTCAGTGATGATTGGTAATGAGCATGAGATGTTTACTAAGTTTCTGAAGTTAAAGCCGCCTATATACCATGGTTATGAGAGTGAGGACGACTATGAGTTCATCTTGGATTGTTATGAGAGGCTTCATAAGTTGGGTATTGTACATCAGCATGGAGTAGAGTTTGTGACCTTCCAGCTTCAGGGTGAAGCTAAGCAGTGGTGAAAAGCTTATGTGGAATGCAGATCATCAGTCTTGTCCTCACTCACTTGGACGCAGTTCCATGCTTTGTTTCTGGAAAAGTATGTACCCCGAACTTTGAGGGATCACAAGAAGTGTCACGACCTGAGAGCACCCCCTAGTCGTAACACGGCGTACTCGACCCCGAAGGGGTCTAATACAAGCCTCTTAGCATTCATAACATTAG
This sequence comes from Solanum chiquidenum, assembly GCA_029582725.1. NCBI lineage: Eukaryota > Viridiplantae > Streptophyta > Magnoliopsida > Solanales > Solanaceae > Solanum > Solanum chiquidenum. The sequence goes on from JAJOOS010013707.1 coordinate 12,654, forward strand.
ATACATAGAAATAGTGCGGAATTTAAAACTTTTCTTTAATAAATCCAACATCAAAAGGACATTTATAAAGCAGCGGAATACTAAGTCTCACATGGCCATCTTGGACAAACTTTAACAAGATAGGGTCACGACCCTTTACAATCGAAGTCTTAACAAAGTCTTAAACATAAAAACTAGAAACATAAAATCCTTGTCCTCGACATATGAGGATATACCAAAAGAGGTCTTGAGAGAACTCTAATCCCAAGCTTCCCTAGAGAAAGCAATCACTTGCCGGAACCTTCACTTGTAGTAAAAATAAGAAAATATGGGTTAGCACACAAAAATATACTAAGTATGATGACCATGCAAAACATGCTTTAAAAGGGGACATTTTGTTGAAAGTCATGCTTTATGCCATTTTTGTAAAACTTCAAGAACAATGATACAAGAGGCATAATATAAGTCACAACCAATATACAAAGGCACATAATTCACATATGAGCAAAATCACATATAACCCTTTACCCTCACCTTGAGCCTCCACCTCAAGTAACCCTCAAGTTATACCTTGTGAAAAGTATGGGTAGCGTCCCATACTACCACCCACACTAAGGCACCACCTTAAGGTCACCCAAAAGTGAACTTACCATTCATCCTTTTCACCTTTACACAATAAAACATTTAAGAGACATAAACATTATATGAATCACATCATCACATTAAGACCAAAATCTAAGACAACTCTAAGTCATAATTGTGCAATGTGCAAGTAGCATCTCATACTACTACTCACACTAAGTACTCCTTTGAAGTCACCATAGACAAGGCACATTCATGTAGAATAGACATGACAAGGAAGTAACTCATAATACAATCCAAGTATAGCATGCATCTTTACATTTAAGCATTTAAGCCAACATTCTTCATTAGATTCATTTAGGACACATTCATGCATTTAGAGGACTTTCATACTTAAGTTTGGAAAGCCAATATGCATTTTTAAACATATAAGACAAGCTATAGTCACAATACGCTTATAACATAGTAATATCAATACCTTAGCAACCTCTAAGAACACTTGTGCAATGTATGGTTGGCATCCGATAATACCAACCTTACTAAGCATTCCTTTAAGCCACATATTCATTTCCATAATCTTCAAGCTTACCATAATCCATAGTCATAAATGAGGAAGTATACAACTACACGAATTAAACATAAGGAAAGTCATCTATTCATATCTTATCATACTATAAGGAAACCATTCCACAACATCCTAATAAGTCTCCTTGTGCAATGTAAAAGTGAAGTCCCATACCCCTACTCCTACCAAGTAAACCCATTAAGAAGTCATAGTATAGTTCCTATCATATTCATTATCTTATTGTTATTAGGGAATATTAGCCATAACCGACATAGACCATGTAAGCTACATGGAATTCGGTGTCATATAACCCCACACCGAAAGAAGGCGTTCTTACTTACCGAAGGTAGAACTAATTATATTTAGCTTATAAGTGGATCCACTATCTAAGTCCTATGTTTGGCACATAGTTATGGAATATGAAGATTGCTACTAGAAACCCAACCTATTGCATTAGCGGAGGAGCTTCCGTCTCATAAGTTTACTATAGATGACCCAACCTATTGCATTAGCGGAGGGGACTTTTCCTCATTATCCATATCCACTCGATACTAAGCATTATTTCCCAATTATACGTAATTAGTATGGAATTGAATCTACATGCATGTGTGAAGGTATACTTTACCCTTCGTTCAATACAACTCACTAAAATAGCTCATAGATTCATTAAAGGTGAGAACTACATTTCAACCTTAGAATCCACATTAGTATGTGAGAATAACTATCACACCAAGATCATGTGTTCTCATGAGAATGGACTTTCAATCAACACAATAGGATCAACATGATTATGTACATTTCATGCATAGTAATGTATAAAGGTGCATATGAGAACTATACTTTCAATTAACACCATTGATACATCATAATCATGTTTATGCATGAAGTGTGTGTGTGTAATTGTCCTTGCAATGATACAAACAACAACATTATCATCTTAGACACTTCATTCATAATTAAGTGTAAGGGTAAGGGAAGAATTGCCTTTCAACAATACCACAATATACATAATATTCATGTGACCTTCAACTTCCAAGTAAATCATGAGTTCACACACAATCTTTTCAACATGGAAAAACCTTCACAATATTCCCTTCAAGGGTTATGAGCTAACTCATTCCAACATATAGAAATAGCACAATAGATAAGGGGATACCACGGTCCGACAACTCATCAATACATTAATCACATCATGATTGGCACTTTATACTTCAAGTATTCATCAACATGCACATAATATCATGATCAAGTCAATTCATGTTTAGAAGCATTACCCTAAACCAATTCGAGCCTAGGTAATCTAATCTAAGGTATTATATTGAGAATTCATCATTCTAGGAAGATCACATTTAAACCCTCAATTTTCATCTTTCAGGACATAACCCTAGAATCTTAGGTTAATCAAGAATACATGTAGAATTATACTAACATCAAGTAAATACATAATTAAACACCCCCACCTTTCAAGTGGATCAACATCTCTAACACATGTTTACTACAACAAGTACTTAGGTCAAACTTTCCATTTCAAGGCTGTGATCACAAATCCTCAATTCACAAAAAATTCACCATAATTAGACATAGATGATGATACAAGTCAACAATCTAAATCAATCTAGGCATAAATCCATCAACATTCATTCCTAATCAACAAACCCACTTCATAAGTCACAATTTAGGAATTGAGAGAAATCACGGGTTCATAGAGTAAAAACATCTTAAATCATCAATTAAACATCAATATAATCATATTTATCATTTGAAAACGTTATATGCAAGAACCCATGAGATTGAGTGAAACTTAGGGTTTTTCATGAAACTTGAAAACTTTGAAACTTCTTTGAAATTGACTCTAGGGTGAAAACTAACCCTAGATTAAGGATCACCATACCTTATACTTGAATAATCCCACACAATTCAAGAAGAAACACCTTGAAATCCCCAGCCCTAGCTTTCTCTTGACCTTGATCTCCAATGGAGTTTCTAGAGAGAACTTTTAGGAGTGAAGGGTTTTGTTTTGGGGAAAAATGAATTCTAAAATAGCTTTCTAATGTTTTAATACTCTTAAAATACCTTAAAACACTTACAATAATCGTCCATATATTAATTAGGACTTGGGGTGAATTTACCAATTCACCTCTAACTTGGCCGAGACTACACCAGAAAAATAGTGCCCATTCATGCCCACGGACCGTGATTCCATTCATGGAACATGCTCGTGGTCCGTGATCTGGGGTTGCAAGTTGGTTTTTTGCCTCTTGACCTACGGAGGCCATCCATGGGGCGTGAACCCCATCCATAGGTCACCAAGTTTTGGCCAACTTGATGGTTTCCTTGGGGTCTTGGGGGTTAGACTTAGGGTCCTTCTCAAGGATCCTTAGGGTAGTCCTTGGGGAGTCATACCTTGACGTCTAACCCCTAAACACCCTCAACTATGGCTCGGGACAACATTAAACCACTACCAACTCAAGACAAACACAAACGCGCACACGTTAGGCTCTAGTTTCACTAGTTCATTTTTAGGGTAGTTACAAAAAGGATGAGTTCATGGATTTGGAGCATGGTGGTATTTCTGTAGCTGTTTATGAGGCTAAGTTCCATGGAGGAGGAAATGATTCATCTATTCGTCAAGGAGCTGAACTCTGAGTTACATGTATTGTTTGTTCACATGACCTCTGCAGGGAAAAGTTTTAATGAGGTGATAGATTTTGTGAATAAAGTGGAAGGAGTTTGACATGATTGGCAAGTCAAGGCTTTGGCTAAGAAGCCCAAGAACACAGGTAACTTTAATGGTTCCTACTCCAGAGGTTCAGGTAGGCTGACACTCGCAGCCCGACCAATTCAGTCAGCCTTGGCCGCTTCTACATGTAGTTACTCGGGAACTCTACATGAGAATTTTATTCAGGATAGCTAGGGAGCCGCATTTTCGACGGGCAGCAGGCAGCCGTCTTTTGATCTCACTTGTTATAATTATGGAAAACCTGTGCATATGAGGAGAGATTGTCCCCAGCCACACATGTTTGACCCCACATAACAACAGACTAGAGCAGTGGTACCCGTGGGCAATGATAATAATGGTAAAGGGCATCCACAAGGTGGGCGAGGAGAAAATCAGCGAGTCCATGGAGGCCGGGGAAATGGTAATGCATGTAGAGGAGAAGTGCAGCCAGGCGAAGAGGTCGCCCGTCAAGATGACAGGGCTCAATGTTATGCCTTTCCGGGCAAGAGCGAGACAGAGTCTTCTGACATAGTGATTACTGGTACCATTCTCGTTTGTGACCGGATGGCTACTATTTTGTTTGATCCTGGTTCTACTTATTCATATGTGTCAGTTCAGTTTGCCTTGGGATTTGATATGGTTTGTGATGTACTTGATGCCCTTATCCATGTTTCTACCCAGTTGGAGAGTTTGTCATAGTCACCCATGTCTATCGTGCTTGTCCTATCTTGTTTATGAGTTTTCAGACTTGGGCTGATTTGGTTATTTTGGATATGACTGACTTCGATATAATCTTAGGCATGTCTTGGTTGTCCCCCTATTATGTTGTGCTTGATTGTAATACTAAGCTTGTGACTCTAGAGATCCCGGGTATGGAAAATTTAGAGTAGGAAGCGGTGTACAAGCCTAAGCTAGCTAAGGTCATATCCACCATTAGTGCTAGGAAACTGGTGGGGCAGGGATGTTTGGCATATTTGGCTCATATTCGGGATGTTGAGGTTGAGTTTCCCTCTATTGAGTCTATTTCTGTAGTGACTGAATTTAAGAAAGTGTTCCATATAGATTTCTGCATTGATTTGGAACTGGGCACTTTCCCCATTTCCATCACCCCGTATCGCATGGCTCTGGTAGAATTGAGAGAGCTTAAGGCTAAAATCCAGGAGCTTCTTGATAAAGGGTTCATTCATCCTAGTGTTTCCCCGTGGGGTGCTCTTGTCTTATTTGTTAATAAAAATGATGGTAGTATGAGGATGTGCATAGACTACCGACAGTTGAATAGGGTCACCATTCGAAATAAGTATCCGTTGACTCAGATAGATGATCTTTTTGATTTGTTGTAGGGTGCGTAAGTTTTCTCTAATATTGATCTAAGGTCTAGTTATTATCAGTTAAAGATTAGGCTTGAGGATGCACCCAAATCGACATTTTGGACCCGTTATGGGCACTATGAGTTTTTAGTGATGTCGTTTGGATTGACAAATGTGCCTGAAGCTTTCATGAGTTTGATGAACGGTGTGTTCAAACCATTTTTGGATAGTTTTGTTATTGTCTTCATTGATGACATTTTGGTGTATTCAAAGAGAAAGGAAGAGCATGCTAATCATCTTCGCATTATGTTGGGTGTCCTTGGGAAACAAAAATTGTATGATAAATTTTCCAAGTGTGAGTTCTGGTTGAGTTCAGTTTCCTTTTTTGGGGCATGTAGTTTCAAGGGAACGGGTAATGGTAGATTCCCAAAAGATTGAAGTGGTTAAGAATTGGGTCCGACCTAGATATGTGACTGAAGTTAGAAGTTTTGTGGGGCTCACTAGCTAAAATCGTCGGTTTGTGAAAAACTTTGCTTCTATTGCTACACATCTGACAAGGCTGACAAAAAAAGAGGTACCTTTCGAATGGACTGAAAAATGTGAAGAGAGTTTCAAAAGCTCATGACTCTTCTGACCACAACATCTATTCTGGCACTATGGTGAAAGGTAAAGATTTCATTATTTATTTTGATGCTTTACATTTGGGTTTGGGTGTTGTGCTGATGCAGGATAAGAATGTCATAACTTATGCATCACGACAGTTAAGGTGCATGAGAGGAACTACCTGATATATGATTTGGAGTTGGTAGTGGTAGTATTTACCCTTAAGATCTGGCGGCATTGCCTTTATGGTGTCAAGTGTAAGGTGTTTACTGACCATCGCAACCTACAATATGTATTCACTCAAAAGGACCTAAATTTGAGACAACGAAGGTGGATGGAGTTACTTAAGGATTATGATGTCACCATCCAGTATCATTCGGGTAAGGCTAACGTGGTGGCAGACACTTTGAGCCGAAAGGCGATAAGTATAAGTAGTCTAGCTTGCTTGGTGTACTCAAGCGACTTTTGGCAAAGGAGATTTAGACCTTGGATTCTAAGTTCATGCAGTTGGGCATCTCAGAGCAAGACGAGGTGTTATCTAGCATTAAGGTTAGACCCACGTTCATTGAGGAGATCAAGGCCAAACAGTTTAAAGATGAGAATTTTAATGAGCTCAGAAAGAAGGCAGTGTCTGGCAAGGCACAAGATGCGACTCTTGATACGAATGGGGTGCTCAATTTTAAGGGGATATTTTTTGTTCCCCGAGTGGATGATTTGATTCAGAAGATGATGAAAGAATCCCATGGTTCGCGGTATTCCATTCATCCGGGTGTGACCAAGATGTACCGAGACATGAAATGACTTTATTGGTGACCAGGCATGAAGACATAGCTGAGTTTGTGGCTAAGTGTCAAAACTGTCAATATCTAAATTATGAGCACCAAAGGCCTGCAGGTTTGCTTCAGCGAATGCCAATTCCAGAATAGAAGTAGGTGAGGATAGTTATGGATTTTGTGGTTGGTCTCCCCAAGACCTTGGGGAATTTTGATTCCATTTGGGTAGTGATTGACAGATTGACTAAGTCATACCATTTTATTCCTCTCTGACTATAATTCCCAACAGTTGGCTAAGGTTTATATGAAAGAGATAGTGAGGTTGCACGGGGTGCCCCTTTATATCATCTCGAACCGTGCTACGCAGTTCACTTCCAAGTTTTGGGGAAAATTGCATAAGGAGTTGGGCACGAAACTCACTTTTAGAACATCTTTCCATCCGCAGACAGACGGGAAATCAAAGAGAACGATTCAAGTGTTAAAGGACATGTTGAGGGCATGTGTGATCGACTTTGGAGGACACTGGGATAAGTTCCTACCTTTGTGTGAGTTTTCCTATAATAATAGTTACCGCTCCATCATAGACATGGCACCGTTTGAGGCACTTTATGGGAGGAGGTGCAGATTACCCATAGGGTGGTTTGAGGCTGGAGATGTAAAACTTTTGGGGGTTGATTTGGTGAAAGATGCTCAAGATAAGGTGAGAAACATCCAAGCTAAGGTTCTAGTAGCCCAAAGTTGACAGAAAAAGTATGCAGATCATAAGGTAAGTGACATGACATTTCAGATTGGTGAGCAAGTCCTTATTAAGGTGTCATCCATGAAAGGGGTGATGAGATTCGGCAAGAAGGACAAGCTTAGTCCTCGATACATTGGACTATTTGAGATCATTGACTGTGTAGGGCCAGTGGCTTATAGGTTGGTCTTACCTCCTAACTTATCTAGAGTTCATCCAGTGTTTCATGTGTCCATGTTGAAGAAGTATCATGGTGATGGAGATTACATCATTAAGGGAGACTCAGTTTTGTTAGACAATGACCTTCAGTATGAAGAGAAACCAGTTGCAATCCTTGTTCGTGATTTTTGGAACCTGAGAACCAAGAAGATAAGTCCGTGAAAGTTTAATAGAAGCATCATCGGGTTGAGAAAGCTACTTGGGAGATCGAGAAGGACATGTGAGACAAGTATCCCTAGTTGTTCAACGATTCAGGTACTACTTTACTCTTACCTTAGCCAGTTTTTCCTAGTTTATCACTCGGGATGAGTGATGAGTAAATTGGTATCTATTGTAACAACATGTTCTCTTCATTATAAAAAAGCCAATGGATAAAGATTTTGGGCCAGAAAACTTTTGGGTAGTGACTTGAAAAATTGTAGCCTAGTCCAGATTTGGACAAAATCCGAGTCAGGTGAGGTCTAGGGAAATCTGGTAATGAATGTAGCATCAAATTATGAATTTGATCACATGATTAGATAGCTAAGATATTGAGAAACCTGTACAACTTTATGGAATCAAATTCAAGCTAGTAGAACTCTTAAAACTGATCTTAGCGTGAAGAGGTAGTTTTAGAACGTCAAGGTTTGAAGATGTGTTGTGAAATGGGAGTTTGGGACTCAAATTCTGACTTTCTGTCTTCGTGTAAGCCTCCGGGGGGAGATTAATCCCACTAGGGCGGGGCTGCTGTGGCGGGTTGGGTCCGCCGTAGCGGGCTAGTCGCGACTTAAGTCAAGGAAAACCCTAATTTTGTTAATTTTCTGCAAACTTCGTTCTTAAGAGCTAGGAGACGACCCAGGCGATTTCTTGACAGTTTTCCATGACTTTTGGTGCTAAAGGTAATGATTTTACTCCCCTAATCCGTTTTTTGATCCGTAGAACTTAGATTCTTTGGTAATTATCATTAGAGAGGGTTTTGGCCGGAAGTTGATGGTGGGAAAAAGCCCTAGCTGCACATTAGGATCATGGGTTTGGTTTTGGGTTATTGGGTTTGTTATAATCCGAGTAAATTAGACCTTAATTATTGATCCTTACATAATTTACTTGTGTTTTAAGCAAGAACAAGCAGAAAAAATCTAGAAAAGGAAGGCTTGTTTTCACACATAGGCACAGAGAGTCAGTCAAAACTCTATTTTTTTTAGAAAGAAGGGCAAGTGTCTTAGGAGGATTCAAGCTTGATTTCGAGGTAGGTGAAGGTTTGATTTCCTGTTTGTGTGATATATGCCGGTAAATTGCTTTTTTTGTATGCATGCATGTATGAGAATAAGAAATGTAAATCAAATCTAATGCAAATGAGTATGTGTATATGAACAATTACATGCCATGACCCTAATACTTTATTGTATGATTATGAGTAATGTTCATTATGAGTGTGATTGTGATTGTGGTGTGCTGATTGGATTGGGTGTCACATTTTGATACGTATATTGGATCGGGTGTCACGTTCCAGCACATGCATTGGATCAGGTGTCACGTTCTGACAGATATATTGGATCAGGTGTCACGTTTCGACACATACTTTGGATCGAGTGTCACATGCCGACACACTAACAGTTTGGGTGTGGGTTCCATGAGAGGACCATTGTAATTGTTATGGTATGTCTACTTGTCATTGATAATGGGAGGCTGTATGCTACTATAAAATGATAACTGAACTGTATTTTGTATATGTATGCTTATTGTGTTGTAATTGCTTGTGTGTATTGTGCTTATGGGAGTGGCCACGTAATTCTACCAGTATATTGTGGTTGTGTACTGATACTGCACTTGCTCTTTCTTTGTTGAGTACAGGGCATCTTCAGGCGGCTCTGACAGACCTCAGTTAGGAGATTATTAATCGAGCCGGATTCAAGGGTGAGCTAATTCTTCCAGGCTGCCATGAGTCCTCTATTGTTTAGTCCATTCCTTTCAGAGTCAGACTTTATAGTTAGATTTATTGTGTTAGTTTCGGGGTTACACCCCTATTCTTAGATTTGTCGTTAGTAGAGTTTTGGTACATGGACTTTCAGGTTCTAGGGGTTGTTTCTGCAAATGTTTTTGATAGTTGTTTTGTTAAATTTCGAAATTTATCGGAACTCCATATTTTTTTAGACATTTAAACTTGCTTTCGTATATTTAAATGCTTAGTTTTCCATTAAGTTTCTTGGTTGGGTTGTAGTAATGGTTCTCCCAACGGAGGGTTAGTGTGGGTGCCAATCACGACAGTCTGGATCGTGACAGATTTTATGGCTACAATTGAAAAATTTGTCGATGTAATAAAGATGTGAGATCTTAACAAGCCATTTCGGTTCAACGGTATCCATTTCAAGGGATGGATGGGTAAAATATTTTCTACTTAAGTCTTCTCAATATTTCTTATGTGCTAACTGAGAAGAATCCTCATAAAGTTGACAACACCTTTAAGAAAGATGACCTCATTTCTCTTCAAGAGAGAGTGAAAAGTACGACGGTAATTTTTACAAGTGTCGGTATTATATTCTTAATTGTTTATCTGATAATTTTTATGATTATTATGATAGAACTTACTTTAGTGCAAAGAAAATTTGAAAAGCATTGCAGAAGTAAGTATGATATCGAAATTGGATATAACCTTATTGTTTGTGGCATAATGGATAACCTTTCACCTTCTTAGAAAGAATTTCAAAGAATTATGTGCCACAAAAAAAAGGAAACTTTTCTTGAGACGTTGATAGTGAGAATCTACATGGAAGAGGAGGCGATGCACTTTTACAATTATAAGAGAGCAACATCACAACGAAGGTAAATTTAATTGATTCAAATAATTATGCTGCTCCCGATTCTCACAAAAATATCTCTATGAAGCCTAAAAAGAAAATTTTCAAGAAAAATAATGGTGAAAAAAACCAAGCACAAAATCAACAAGTTCAAGTAAGGGGTCGCGTTTTGTTTGTGACAAGAGTGGACATATTGCTTGATTTTATAAATTTTAAAACATGATACTACATCTCAGACAAACATTACTAAAGAGCCTTTTGTGGAGGTGACTACAAACATAAACATGGTTGAGAATGATGATGGATGACAAACATCATGTCTTTTATGAGAAAAATTGATTTGAAATGTATACTCCTTTTGAGGAGTACAAAACCATCATGCTTGATGATTCTCACACCACTCAAGTGCTTGAAAAAATATGTCGGATTGTGTTATACCTTTGGAAGGATAAAAACCTTGAAAGATGTACTTGATACTTCTTTGATGAATTTATTTTTGATGTCTAGTTTTTTTTTTAATAAAACAGACTTCAAAATAGATTATTGAATCTAATTAATACGTAATTATGAAAAGGATATTTTTGTGGAAAAGGGTATGCTTGTGATGGGATGTTCAAGTTGAATGTCAAAATGAATAAAGATTCGACTTTTGCTTACATGCTCTCTTCTACTAATTTTTGACATGCTTGTTTGTGTAACATCAACGATCGTTATGTGTGAATCATTTGTGAAGCCGCAATCACAAGAAGGCCTCCTTTTCAAGTTGAAAAAAATGATTTAATAAAATTTGTTCACATTGATATTTGTGAACTTGAAGAAATTTTAACTCGTAGAGAAAATAGATATTGTTAATGAAGTATCGTGATTTACTTTTCTTAAATTCACTTTCTTAACCTTTAAAATTTTAGAAAAAAGGGGTAAGTGGTTCATATCTCCACTTTTGAGAAGGTGTTAGCACTTAAAGTTTCCATAGTATCCGGTTATCCGACGATTTGACTAAATATATTGACTAACTTTTGGAAAAATTCAAAGTAAAAGATATGCATTTTAAAAGTAATTTTGAGGAAAATTTTAACTTCGAAATGATTTTCAAATGTTTGAAAATGAACCAAACTATAACATCTCACACTTTGAAAAGAGAAAGAGAGGTTCGTACAAGCCACCCATCAGTTTTAAGTTTGGGTCAATTTCAAACGATCATATCTTTTAGCACATAAAAAGTTAGGTGGCCAATGACCTACCATATTAAAGGTCTTTTATCCCTCTCTCCAACGCCACCAAGTTTGCTAAACTTTTAGTCCGGATTAAAAAGTTATGCCCGTTTGAGTGAAGACTTTCTTTTAAAGGCATCCCAATCGTTTTTAGAGGGGTAGTTTGGTCTTTTCCTATTCCTACTAAGCCTAGCCACATTTTCTTCACCCAATTAAGGGTCTAATCAGATGCTAAACCACTTTTTCACGTTCTTTAACACTTAGAAAAATTAGAAAAAGGTTCCCAAAGGAGAAACGACTAGGTTTCAAGTGTTCGTCAAGATTCCATTGATTTTCGCCAAGAACATTGTTCTTTCCAGCTATGTAAGGATTCTCACAGTGTTGAAATTATTTTTACTCACACAATACATCTAAATTATCTACAAAATTATTGTATCTAAAGGATTCTTGTGTAGTTCTTAATGTTAGTTCAATTCTTTGACAATGGAGGTTGTTGATTCTTTTGTGTTGTTAATCTTTGGTAAAAGTTATATTTCAAAAGAGTTTGTATGAAATTTTCCATGAATTCGTGTTGGGTTTGATAATCAAGAAGAGTTTAGGAGAAATTTCTCAATTCTAAACTAGTTGGGGCTAATTTGAGTTGAAATATTCGTCGGATTTTATGGGTAAGGGATGGGGTGGCACGCCACCAAGGCGCCAGGACTGACGCCTAATAGTTCGGGGCCTGATGCCCCACGTCAGTAGTGCGCCAAGGGTCGCCTGGCCTATTTCCTTCTGTGTGTCATTCCGAACTTGTTCCTTTAAGTCGTGACTATGTTTCTCCTTCTTTGTATTATATCCTAAAGGATCCATTCACCCTTGAGAATTTCTACATGTTCTAATCACATGTCTTAATCTACATTCAAAACTAAAGTGAGTTTACGAGAGAAGTTCAAGAAGTCTTTTTGAGTTATTTTGAGGATCTTTTTAACCAACAATGGTTTTAAACTAATTTTCTGAGAAAGAAAATATGAGTAGTGAGAAGAGTTGTATTCGTGATTGAGAAAAAATATCATGGAACTAAGTATTCTCAAATGTAACACTTTTACACTTAAAGAGAGAAACTTGATTTCTAAATGAGTTTATGAGTTCATAGATATTTCTGAGAAATACCTCTTTTAAGAGGATCTTTTTAGCAATTACCTCAAATTGAGAAAAAGAATGTTTTAAAAAATTGAGCATGAGTATATAATTATTGGGAGTAGTATTGAACACTGATATGAGGATGAGTTCAGACAACTCGCATTCCTCATAAACCATGTAGCCAACATGGGTAAAGGGTCGTACTTTTTAGATGATTCCTTATTGATTTTAAACATAGATTAGTGGATCCACTTAGTTGAGGTGTTCTATATCCCAAAAAGGTATAGGATAGTTCTGGCAGCGTGGGCGAGATGTTGTATTATCACATAGCTCATAATGATGGTTGTCGGTTGGAGAATCTCTCAAATAAGAGTAAAGCGTATTTTATTGTATTTTTATATACATCCTTGAGTTAGTATATGTTAATTAAGAAGTTTTAAACATGTAAATCTTTTGTTATTGCCTTTGAAATGAGTTGAGTTGAGGTGAGCATTCTTAGAGTGATCTTGTCAATTCAGTTATCTATGTTTTTAGTTCTCCTTGCATGCTCGTACATTCAATATACTGACGTCGTTCCACTTGCATCTTATTATGATGCAGATACAAGTGTCCAGGATCATCAACAGGCGCTCCGCTGAGATCACCTTACTCTCGTAAACAATATTTGGTGAGGCATCCTTGCTTCCGAGGGACTCCATTCTCCATTTCAGTTTTAGTAGTATTTGAGGTGTCATGGGTCTTGTCCCAACATCTATCTTGAACTATTAGAGGCTTCATAGACGGACAAAACTAAATGGTTTTGATTGTTTTTCTCAAGATGTTGATTTAACTTATGAATTGTGTTAACTATTCTCAAGACAGTATTTTAGAGTTTTCTTAAAGATATAAATGCTCATCTATTTTAAGCTTCCGCGTATCTTTAGAGTCATGTGAGTTATGGTCAACCAGGCCAAGGGTTCGCTTGGAGATCAGAAATGGTTCTCGAGTGTCGGTCAGGTCCAGGGTGTAGACTCGGGACGTGACATAAACTTAGTCAAAATTGTATAAAATTTGTTGAATGAAGTAAATCATCATAAAACATAATTGATTCATTTTTCGGGAAATTTAATTAACCTAATCTAAAAGTTAAAGTAAGAACCGAATAAATTACAATTAAATAGTCAGACAAATAAAGAGAATAAAAATATGAAAAAAATTACCTAACTACACATCCTTTTTTTACTCTATTTTCTATCATTCCCTATCATTTCAAAAAATTACAAAAATCCCTCTTTTCCACAATTTCTCTAACTTTTCCGGATACACCATTGTAAACTATCATCCCCACCATTTTCTTTTCCCTTTTCACGCCTAAAATCACTCCATGGTATCACCAATTATATCCATCACTCTATTTTTTAATTTCAAATCTTTTATCTTTCCAATTTATCGCTTGCAAGTTATTGAAGAAGTAGTTCTTCATCTTCTTCTTCGTCCATTTTTTTCAACTCTGCCACAAATCCTCTCAAATCTCTCCCAAAACCTCCCCCTCTCCTCCTCCTCCACCACCACAATAATCACCATCCTCTGTCTACCTTCCTCTAGCCTCAACCTCCATTTCCACCCTCATCCATTCATCACCAGCCGATCCGCCCTCATCTGTGACAATGACATTGAACCAGATACAAACTCAATAAACTTCACTTTCAACATCTGGAAATCCAATCTAGATCTCTTAATTGGATTCTTCATTAGATCTCATAACTACGACTCAAGCCATAAATTCTGGATCTACACAATGGAAACTCAGAAATACTCAATCATGTTAACAAAATTCATGATCTTAGACGTAGAAGGATTTCTTCATCATTTTTTTTGCTTTCAGCAGATCAAATTATGGGTTCAATTTTTAATGTATTTAGTTGTTTTTGTTTCTTAAATTAATATATATTGCCTTCGTTTCATCATTATGAAACATTACAATTTTATCAAGAGTTGTTGGTGGCTCCGACAAGGGCTTTGGGTCGAGATCCATGGGTGATGTCGTTGTTGAAAGTGAAAAAAAGTTACAAGAATTGATACATAGCAAATCAGAAAGTGTGGAAGGATTTCTTCATCAATTTTTCTTTTGCTTTTAGCATATCAAATTGTTGATTTTTTTTTTGTTGCTTTATCTTTTATTGTATCTAGATTATTTTGATTCTTAAATTAATGTATAATTCAATCGTTTCACATTTATGATACATTACAATTTTATCATTTACACTTATCTTTTTCAAATATTAGTTTTGACACATAACCCTAATTTATTGAAACACAAATTAGTATGTATCATGTTCATAGTTATGCATTGGATACACAACTATTACAAATTTCGTTATCTTTTACTACACCCAACCTTATGCAACTAGAAGACTATGTATTTGTAGACACTATCAAATATTACTATTGATACATATAAACACTAATGTTTTATAACAAAATCAGTTTTTATCATATTCATAGTTATGTATATGACATATACCTTTGTTATGTATATAATATAGTTATGCATCAGATGTTGTGTTGTATCACATATTGTCAACTTTTATTTTAATCTGTTATGATTTGAGAGAGGTTTGAGAGAAGAAAATTTGAAATTTGAATTGTTTGGACCTATTATTTGAGAGAGATTGACATCAATTTGGTTTGCATGATTTGAGGAACTAACACTAAATTTATATATATATATTTTTTAATCTCAACAAACTAGTTGTATAATGTATCAAATGTGATGTATCCGGAAGAATGAGATGTATCCGGATGACAACAATTTTAGGAGATTTTTGTAAATTGGAAAAGAGTAGGGATAAGATGTAGTTTGCTTCTTACACAATGGAATTCTTAAATTTTTGCCTTATATAAGCCCAAGTCTAATTTCTATCCGCTTGGATCAAAACTTGGGCCTTCAGCTGCTGATTGGGATTTTGGCCCATTTTCATAGTGTATACACAAAATGTATATCGAGTGTATATCATCTACATATTCTGTATATTGTATGTATATAGGCTCTTATGTCATCTCTGTTTCCTATATATATGCTTCCCTTTCATGGATTGATATCAGTTTTATTTTTCTCGAATAAGAATGATGTTGACTTAGAGAATATTGGACCCAAACCCAACAAAGAAAATGCAACTGATGGAGACTTGAGTCCAAATGGCATTTCAAAACAAAAGAAACAGAGCACAAATTAGCATGACTTTTATAATCGAGAAAGGAATAAGCTTAAATGTAACTAACTCGTGCAACTAGTAGGTCTTAATCAGTTACATAGATCTAAAGAAACTATAAAATGAAACTCACATCTAGATATGATGAAAGCCAACTCAAGCTATGTATTATACTAAGAAACCATTTAATGCACAACTTAAAAAACACAAATGAGAATTATTATTTTACTTGTCATGAATAAAATATATTCATTGAATCCATTAAGTACGGTTCACAGTATTCAAACAGCATATGGAAACGAAATAAACTTAATTAATAGCTACTACTATTCTTTCAATTAATGCATATCAAAATGGTGGATGAATACTTAGAATTTAAAGCTTAATGACAAATCAACATTAAACTAACTGATGCATCAAACATGCAGAAGTCAAGAGAAAGCTAATACGACTCAAATGGTTTGAATCTTAAGAAATCGAAATTAAAGGAATTGAGGTTCAAAATGAAAATAAAATACGGAAATGAAGCTAGAATTAGTATTAGAAAGTGGGAAGGAAGAGAATTCTCTTTCAACAATGGCTTTTTGAGGAAATAAAGAGGATTAATGGAATTTTACACCAGCTATGGTCACAAAAGCGGTCAAGTGACCGCTTAAGCGACCACCACAGAAGCGGACGACTGGCCGCCTAAGTGCCTACCGCTAAAGCGGTCAAAACACAGCTTATGCAGTAAAGCCCCAGATGGCCTACCACCGCTAAAGCGGCATGGGTGTTGCTAAACCAGTCACACCAACATCTTTGGCATCAACCAAAAGCTAAGGTGAAACCTTCTCAAAACAGGTCCTCGGAATTCATTCGGAACCCATAAACGCAAACAAACTAGGTTATCTTACCAAACATGACATTTCTTAAAAGGTAGACTTATTACTGAAAAAATATATTGCTTACTCAAGAAATTGTTCAGGGCATAAAGGTTAAGAATCTAGGTGGCAATGTGGTGCTTAATCACGACATGACTAAAGCTTACCATAGAATGTCATGGTCTTTCATTTGTGTAGTTTTAAGGAAATTTGATTTTAGTACGGATGTTATTAATTTGTTCATGGGTACCATTGATAATGTCCGGTATTCAATCATCATTAATGGAGCTAGAAATGGTTTCTTCACATCCTCCCAAGGCCTAAAACAAGGTGATCCTCTTTGTAACACACCAAATTTTTTTAAGTTAAGGTCTGAATTATTCTTTATTTGTGTCTAAGATCGTATCAGGTGATTCCTAAATTTTTCTTAGGTTTTAAGGTCATTTATTTAGTGTGGGAATGAATTTGGATATGAATTAAGGTCACAAGAATCCCTTAGCACAAAGTTGAGTTGAAAACTTCCTTATCGATTAAGTTTTGATATAAGATTCTACTTAGATCAACTACAAATGATCATATCTCTCATTAAATAATGAATTTTGTGGCTCGTGACCTATTAAATTAAAGTTCTATGACTCCTCTTTCCAACGCCACCAAGCTTGCCTCATTTTGAGTTTGTTGTAAGAAGTTATGATCATTTTACGAGAGACTACCACAACATGATTTTCTGAGTCAGTGACTCCATTCTACGAGTTTTAGAAAGAGCTACGACCCGTACGGTTTACTCGTGGAAAAAGTATTGAGATTCAAATTTTAGGGTCCAATTCATATGGACCCATCTATAGGTCGTAGAAATTTCTACGGGTCATAGTTTGAGACCGTAGAATAAACTTCTGAGCCTTAAAAAATGTCAATATGAATTCCACGGATAGATCAAACCACAAACTGTAGATGGAGCCGTGGAAGGTTTTTGACAGATTTTTAAGAAAGATAGTTCAATCTTTTTCCACCCCTTCTAATCCTAAACTCCAACATTTTTATACCAACCATATTACTCTCATTAACACTTTCAAGTCTTAGAGCAAGGATCCAAGAGGAGAAAGCTAGGGTTTTCAAGCGTTCTTTCAGTTTGGCCAAGAACTTTAATCTTCCAGGTATGTGAGGCTAATTATAGTGATGGACTGAGTTCTTTCTCACACCGTACGTCTAAATTCAATTTGTAAAAGTTTAATATAGTGTAATACCCTTAGTTTTGAGAATTTCTGAGATAAGTTATATTATTGATTATGAGTTCTAAGTTCTTAATTATAAGTTGTTATATATTATGCATTGAGATCTTTGAGTTGGTGCTCATGATTATATTCCCAGATGAACTCCATTTCCTAAGTATTAATTGAGAATCTTTTGATCAAATATTTTTTCTTAAATTGATTTTGAGAAGTTAAAAGTGAGTTCAAGAGAAAAATTTAAAGTATAATTTTTTTTTAGTAGAGTTAAAGGGAATTGAATGATTCTCAAATTTATCATTTTTACATGGAGAAAGAGAGCACTAATTTCAGAAAAGTATAACAGTTTTTCAGAAAGAGTTAATACAGAGCAATTACCTCTTCAAGAGGTCCTTTTGAGAACTTATATTAACTCATATGGAGTATTTTTACTTGAGTATTGAGCTAAATATTTTAGGAGTAGTATTGAACACTGATATGATGAAGAGTTCAGACAACTCACATTCCCTATAAATCACGTAGCTAGTGTGGGTTAGGATCGCTCCAACTTTAAGGTGAATCCT
Source organism: Solanum chiquidenum (assembly GCA_029582725.1). Lineage (NCBI taxonomy): Eukaryota > Viridiplantae > Streptophyta > Magnoliopsida > Solanales > Solanaceae > Solanum > Solanum chiquidenum. The sequence continues at coordinate 31,084 of JAJOOS010013707.1, forward strand.
CACTGCCTTTGACCAGAACTTTATAGTGGATCCATGAGTTGAGTTTGTTCTATACCCCGGCAAGGTATATGACAGTTCTAGCAGTGTGGGTGAGACATTGCATCATCACAAGTCTCATAGTGATGATTGTCGGTTATAAAAACTCTCAAATAGAGTAAAAATTATCTTTTTTTTATACTTATATTAGGGTAAAAAGTATCTTTTTTATTATACTCATATATACTGTTCAGTGAGTTAGCATATTTTATGCTATAAAGTTTTAAATGATCTTATCTCTATTTATGTTTTACATCCAATTGAGTACTGTTTCAGCCTTTTCAGTTCATCTATTGTTCTTTCGGTTATATTACATACTCATACATTCAATGTACTAATGTCATTCGACCTGCATCATTTTATGATGCATATATAGGTGTTCAAAATCATCAACATGCGCTTCATTGATATCACTTTGCACTCATTGAAAACTTTTGGTGAGACCTCCTTGCTCCCGGAGGACTCCATTTTTATTTCCAGTTTAGTTGTTTGGTGTGTCGGGGGTCTTGACCCGACATCCATCTTGAACAATAAAGGCTTCATAGATAGATAGTATTGAAAGTCTTTTAGCATTTCTTTTGAAATGTTTTGCAAACTCTTACTGCTTTCATTCAGTATATTTCAGATAGTTTAAATTGAGTATTTTGAGAGAAGTGAGTTATTTAAGCTTTTAAAGCCTGTATTTGCTTGAGTCGGTCTTTTGTTAAGTAGTCAGTCAGGCTAAGGATTAGCTTGGGGACCAACAATGGTTCTCGAGTGTCGACCACTTTCAGGGTATAGGCTTGGGGCGTGACACTCTCTCTCCCTCTCTATTTGTTATTGGAGTTGAAGTGTTAGCTCGATTACTTAATAATTTTATTGGCAATGACCAGTTCTTATCCTTTTCAATATCTCACATAAAACCTACTATCAATCACCTCTCATATGCTGATAATATTGTCATTTTTACTAGCGGGAGCACCAAATCCATTAAAATGGTAATGAAGCAAATTTACATGTATGAAAAAAGTTCAGGGGAAAAAATGAATTCTAAGTGTTTTTTTCTCACTGATGCAGGTATAGGCACCACTAGAATAAACAAGATCAAAAGTGTCATTGGTCTTCTCAACAGAGATTTCCTCTTTGATTACCTGGGTTGTCCAGTTTATGTTGATAGGAAAAAAATGAATATATATACTGAGAAAATACTCTTTAGAGTGATTAAAAGATTGTGTGAATGGTAAAGGGACATGTTATCATATGGTGGAAAAATAATCTCAGTTAAACATGTACTTTAGTCACTCTCTATCTATACTATCACTACGCTTACTCCTCCACAAGGTATCATAAAACTCATGGAGAAACATTTTGCTATATTCTTTTAGGGTTCTTCTACTAATATACAAAGAAATGGTGGAGGTTTAGAGTGCAAGCCTCACTATGGTCCAAGTTCACTAAAGCAAAATATTGTATGATTGCTCACCCTATTTCAAAAATTTAAGTCTCGCAAATTCCCCATGTGGAAAGATCTTACCTGAATTAGAAGCATAGTTGAACCCAACATGATTTGGAATATATACAAAGAAAATACTAGTTTTTGGTGGGACAATTAGACTGGCCTAGGTCCATTAACTAAATATTTGCTTGAATAGGGACACTATCAACATTAAAGTGAATCATTTCTGCAACAATCAGCAATGAGATTTTCACACCCTAAGCCTATATCCTAGGCGTGGCCAGCACTCGAAAACTATTACTGGTCCTTAGTGAATCCTTGACATGGATTACTACTGAATGAAATACTAAACACTTATGCGGAAGCTTTAAAGGATATAAACATTTACACCTCTGACCATGCTTTATGAAAAATATGAAATATAAGTATGAATCATCATAATAATAATGTTTAAAACATCTGAAGATCAAGACTTAACTGACTCACTAACTTATTTATGAAGCCTCTACTAAACTAGGATAGGTGTCGGGATAAGACCCACGTCTACCTAAATGATAACTAAAGCGTCTAACAATAAAGAAGTAAATAATTGAACTGGAGCACTCCAAAAGGTGAGGAGGTCTCACCAAAAGCTAATGGAGAGGATATCTACGAAGCACATGTTATCAACCCTAAACACCTGTATCTGCATCATTAAAAGATACAACGCCGAATGGTATCAGTACATGGAATGTACGGTATGCAAAATGACTTAATGAAACAGTGTTTAGGCTGAATACTTAATTGAAAGAGTAATTAAAAGACTGTAAAATAGATAATTGTAAAGTAAAGTATGCAAATGTATTGGAAACAATAAATCTTTACAACTTAGATATATGCAATAATATCAATGCTAAAATAGTATATACTTTTCTTTTCTTGGGGAGTTTCTCTAACCGACAACTATCATTATGAGCATCGTGTGATACAACATCTTGTCCACGTTTCCTGAGTCATCCAATACTTTTCAGGGTAGAGGATGAACTTACTAATAGATCCGGTATCTAAGCCCTTACCAGGGGCTTATGAGGAGTCGCCCGAATCAACTACACAATCCTCTCCTACATTGGCTCCACAGTTACGGGGTTTGCATTATCCGAAACCTTACTCCCAAAATAATGCAATAATGCTCAATAATTGTATGATGTCCCATTTAGGTAAAATGTCCCACTTTAAGGGAAAACTGATACTCTATCTTTTGAGTTAATACTCAAAAATACTTATTTATAAATGTATTGAACTAGCTTTAAGAGACTATGCTTTATGAAAACTCACTTTACTTTCTCAAAACTAAGATACGATCTCTTTAAAGCTAACTATGCTTTTCTTTATGAAAATAATGCACTTGAAGAAATTCATGCTTTATTTAAACTCTTTCTGAAATAGTACTTTAAGATTTAGAATTTACTTTACTAATGAAAATAATGTATAAGAAATCAATATGACAAGGTCTTCAATAATTCTTAACAAATAAAGGGTTCATGTGGTATATTAAACATGAATCAATAGTCAAAGATCATTAATATTGTGACGTAATGAAACTCTATAATGAAATCAAGAATTCAACAATAGGGATATAGAATAAATTCAAAAATATGAATCATGGGGTAAAACCCCTAGCTTTGATCTTACTAATTGAAACTATAGATGTAGGGCGTGAGGAAGAACTTAATACCTCCCTACGATATCCTTACATACCTTAAGTATTATAAAAATCTTGATGACGAACCCTAATTTGAAGAAGAGTGATCAAGAAACCTTTTCTTGAGATTCTTGAATTCTTTTCTTGAAAATTGTATGACCAAGAATTAAGATTTCTATCAATGACTTATGAATAGATGAAAGAGTTTGAGTTAGAAAGATTTAATTCCATGAAAAAGGACTTACCATGATGGAGGAGAATGAGATGAGGAGAGAAAATCGCTTCTGCGGCTTGAAAAATGGTCAAATATGAGTAAAATTGGACTAAAACCAACTTAAATGATTTCATGTCGTCCAACCGGTATTTCAATCGGTGAATTGCCAATACAACATTTTTCAATGTCACTAAAAACCATGTTCAAAACATATAACCTCTTAATTTTCCTGAACCGGCACTAGACCAGCGCTTCGCCAGTTCAGGATTGTTCATCGCTAATGAAATGCATGTTTAAAACAGAATGTATGACAAAACTAAAATTGATCATAACTTTTTAATACATGCTCCGGTAAATGCAAATTTGGTGGCATTGGAAAGAAGACTCGTACATTTTTAATTTTATAGGTTAAGGGTCACCTAACTCTTTATATGCTTAAAGATATGATCGTTTGAAGTTGATCCTGCATGGACTAATGCGAAAAATTTAACCAGTAGGAAAGCTTTGAACTAGACTTAGTGCTGGAGGTATCATATGACCCTAAACCACTTTTGATACACTATATACACTTGGTAAAGGACCTTAAAACATATAATTATAAGTAGGACATCACCCGGTTCAAACTCATATACTTAAAAATGAATGATTCGGATTCTAAGAGTAGAATTGCGAGGTGTTACAGGAATTTTCAAAGAATTCAAGACATCATACCTAATTGGTTGATACAATACATTTCAAACTTCGAGATAGGAAACCAACTCAAGGAATGATGTACTTTACTAGAATTCTTCAAGTGATGGAGCCTTCACAATTAAATCAGCCTAGGATAGCATCAGAGATAATACAGAAACAAATTGTTTGATCAAGAGAATTTGGCACAATTCTCTTGTGGAGATCACTTAAGATTAAATTACCTCTTAATGATACTATATGCTTGTTTGGAAACAAAGAACAACAAAAATGTCGATGTTGCAATGCACCACAACCCGAAAGCATCAAACATGTCTTCATAGACAGTGAGCAAATGCAAAAATTATGGATAAAATACCAAAGCAAGCCACTGAAGAGCTTCATGGACAACTGGTCAATAGCATTCAAAGGGTGATAATACAGGTGACACCAATTGTGACTTGCGGGCAAATTTGAAGGACCATATGCTCATGTAAATATGGGACCTATAAGAAAGTCTACATTAGAGGAATGGAACAACAAATTTCATGGTATATGAAGGCTGCTATGGACAAACCTTTCCCTATGCAAAAAATAGAGCTTCAATGGCATCAAATGTGTGAACTAGTAGAGGAGCTTAGACCAAAAGTAATTGTCAAAAGTATTACTTGGACTAAGCGCCACAAATTAATTAGATAAAAATAAATTTTGATGAAAGATACTTTGGACACAACGAAAAAACTGGTATAGCAAGAGACGACAAAGGAAATGTTTTGTTTGCCTTTGCTACCCAGTGCAATGTAAAGATCATAATAGTGCTGAATCAATGGCTGGGCAATTTGCAGCACAATGGCTAAAGAACATAGGCTACATTATAGGCATTGTGGAAATGAATTCATTGATGATATTAAATATGATGAATGAAAAAAGCTCGAACAACACAAACTTGAAGGTTGTTGTTGAAGACACTACTTACTAACTGGATCGATGATAATGAGATTTCCTTCTCCCACCACTATAGAGAAGCCAACATGGTGGTGGATTTTCTAGCTAAATTATCCACAAACCTTGTATCACGTACGATTCAAAAATGGATGTGATGACACTCGTCTATCCCACCAAGACAAGTCAACCTCAAACCCAACAATACGAAAGAAAAGCGGAAAGCAAAAGAAGAAGAATATAAGAGCGGAAACTTAGTTATTCTAATATAACCCCAAAACTTGGTTGACACGTGTACAAGCCACTAATGTATTAATACAAAATTGAAAGATAAGTACAAGTTTCAAAGTCTTTGTTTCTCAAATATAACAAAGCATAAACATAAAGGAAGAAGAGGGCCCGCCGGAATGACAAACAACTACCTCTCAAAATCCTTTGAAAGCCCCATAGAGAATGATGAAGAAGAAGGACAATCACATGGAACCAGGCTTGGAACCTATACAAGAGTATAAGAAATGACTGAGTACCAAACAACGCGGTACTCAGCAAGTAACCTACTAAACAAAGCAACACTAAGCTAGAAAACAAGTATTCCTTTCATCCCAACCAAGCAGCCTCAACTACAACCTGCATAGAAATCAACCCAACCTAACCATTTATAAGTACGGTTCACAAATTTCCATAATCACAGTGCAAGAATTACAGTTTATCAATCACAAGTATAAAGTATGTCAATTACAAGTGTCAAGTAGATCAATCGCGATAATCAAGTAGATCATTCATAAGTATCAAGTTCATCAAATCGCAATAGTCAAGTATACCAAACACAAATCTCAAGTTATCATACACAATGTCAATCGAGACTCATGAGAAACGCCCATAGTCCATGAAGTCACCGGTAATGACCTCGGCATCAATAACACTCACCGACAATGACCTCAACATCAATAACACTCATCGATAATGGCCTCAACATCAATAACACTCACTCACAATGACCTCAACATCATAACACTCACCGACAATGACCTCGGCATTAACAACACTCATCAGCAATGAACTTGGCATCAATATTACTAGCCGGAGCAATTTTCCTTCGGCATAATCATCACATGTCTCTTTACAGTGCACATAAATCAATGAAAATAAGCAATTACACGCCATAAGTAAGAGACAATAACTCAATCAATTCATATCCAAAATAATGTCATCAAGCTTTTCATCAATCAACAAATTAGGTCCACAATAATGCAATTCACAAAGTACAATTATCAACATGTTGCCTTTTTAATTAATTCCTTTTTTAGTCACTACATAAGATCAATCAAGTGGAATAATTGAACCCATCACCTCATTCCCATTACTCCCCAAATCACACAATGCAGGGAGATACATTATTCTACTAGTTTTATAAGGTTTAGGAAGCACTTGCCTCTATTCAAGACTTGATCCTTCCCTTTACGAACAATGTCCAAAGCCACACAATCTAATTCAATCAAGTAAGCACAATAAGATTTTGAAAATAACAACACCCAAATCATTCACTTTCAAAAATGGGTCAAATCAACTCAAAAATCCAATTTAAAAAATGAGGTTTGAATTCGAAAATCCTTACTTAAAAATGTTACCCTAGACATTTGAAACTCATTAGTGAAAACCATTTCGAAAAATGAATTAAAATCAGTTCATAATCACCATGTTACTATAGAAATCAAGTTCTTGAAAAATCTTGTCATTTATCAATCAAAATCCCAAGCTTTGATGTTAAAATCCACAAATAATCAAAGAGAATGAAGTTTTATAGTTACAAAGACTTACACAATTGATTCACCACGAAAAATCTCTCACCTCTAAGGGTTTTACAAACTCAAAAATGGGGTAAAACCCCTATATATCAGGCCAAAAAGGATCTCAAATGTCGCTTAAGAGAACCCCAACAAAATTGGGGGTCTCGCTTTTGCGAACTAGGGTTCGCTTCCATGAACCTCATGATCGCAACCCATGCATCGCTTAAGAGAACCCCACCAACAAGGGGCCCTTCACTTTTGCGATCAGGGTCTCGCTAATACGAACCTCGCGATCCCGGGGTACCCTTTGCGAAAGCGAGGCATACCAACATTAGAAATATCAGCCAACTCTCAAAACATCAAATGAACCCTCGGGATTCGTTCAGAACCTCGTACACACAAATCATATATTCAAATTGACTATAGTCGAAGTTTTGAACACAATGGAACCATTGAAACACAAATATGAGGTCTCCTTGATCCGAGTCCCGTGTAACTCACAAGAAAGGAACATAACGCCTAAGAAGGCCAAATCAAGCTCGAAACTTCTAAAAACTCAACCAAGACCTCACCTAGGCCAGAAATCATCCTCCAAATCTAATAGAACTCTCAAAATTTTGATCCGAGCATCCAAATCCTGAATGTTGACCAAAGTCAACCCAAAGGCTAAAATCTCAATAATTTCCAACTTAGGATCTCAAATCCTCAAAAAGACTCTGAATTTGAAACCGACAGCTTTCATAGACCAAATTCTACCTTCCAGAGATGATGAAATTGGTGAAATTCTATTCTGACACTTGAAACTCCAAAAGACACCGAAAACCACTTTTTAACAACTTAAGTATTTCAAAATAAAAACTTCCATAATTCATAACTTTTACCTCAAAACACGAAACTAATTTCAATTTCATTAAAAATGACTCAGGTCCAGTATCGAGAAAGGTAAACGATAATTTTACGAAGAATACTAAAAATGACCTACCGAATCATTACACCTCGATTATCTTAAGCTATACAACAACTTTGATCAGACACCGAAAGGGGCAAATAGTTTTTATTTTTTGGATAAAATGCAAATGTCTAACATGAGGATTAGATATGGTAAGTCCAACTTTTTTGTTAGCTGTATTTATTAAATATAGAACTTTGAGAACGCTTAGCAAGTGAAACTTAGGGTGTGTTTGGTATGAAGGAAAATGTTTTCCTAGAAAATGTTTTCTTGGAAAATAAGTGGATTTTTAACTTATTTTCTCATGTTTGGTTGGTGAGTAGAAAATATTTTTTAATGTTTGATTGGTAAATGAAAAATATTTTCAGAAAATATCTTTTATTTTGGACTTCAAACTAGAGAATATTCTTTAGAAAAATAATTTCTGACTCGGTGGTGTAAAAATGAAATTTTGAATTATTTTTCAAAAAAAAAAATTGTCGGGGGTGGTGGTTTGGTGATGGCTGGGGTAGGAGCAGGAGTGGCATAAAAATCAATTTTTTTATAATTTGAAATACTTTTCAAAAATAACTTTTTAAATAATTTTTTTGACGGGGGAGGGGGTGGCGGATGGGGAGGGTGGTAGAGGTTTCTGGGTAGGGGGTGGTGTAAAAAATGATTTTAAAAAAAATTGAAATATTCTTCTAAAACATTTTTTTAAAGAAAAAATTGATGGAGGGTGGATTGGGTGAGGGGTAGGGATGGTGATGGCGTAAAAAATGATTTTTTTTATAAAATTTGAAATAATTTTTAAAAACCATTATTTTTTTTAAAAAAAAAATTGACGGAGGGTGGCCTGGGTGGGGAGGGGGGTTTGGGGTGGTGTAAAAAATGATTTTTTTTAAATTTAAAATATTTTTCAAAAATAATTTGACGGAGAGTGGCCTAGGTGGGGGTGGCGGGGTGGGGGGTGGGGGGTAAGGTGTGATGGGTGGCGTAAAAAAGGATTTTTAAAAAAAAATTGAAATATTTAACCAAAACAATTTTGTTGTGGGGGAGAGGGTGTAGGGATGGTAGGTGTTGGGTGAGGTAAAAATAATCTAAAAATTTGAAATATTTTTCAAAAATAATTTTTAATTTTTTAAATAATTTTTGTTTGGGGGAGGGAGGCTGATTTGGGGGTAGAGGTAAAAAATATTTGGAAGTAAAAAAATAATAAAATTTAATAAGTTAATTTTTTTATGGGAAGGGTGGGGTAGGGGGTAGGGTAAGAAAAAAAATATTGAAGGATGAAGTAGATTTTAGAAAATGTTTTCCTTAATTTTTGACGGAAAGTTATTTTCTTTAAATTTGAGGAAAATGAACTGATTTGGAAAAATATTTTCCAAAAATTTATGCTAACCAAATATGAAAAAATTGGGAAACATTCATTCTCCTTTTACTGGATTGTTTATTTAAGCAATCACTGATGTATAGGGTTAAGGTCTAATCCCCCCACCTCCATCTTTTGTGTTCATCATAATTATATGCATCACCAGGAGACTAGTTTAACACCCCATAATTTTTTTGAACTAAGACGTGAACCGTCCTTCGTTGTGAGTAGAATTTTACTAAGGAATTTAAAAAAAATTAAGTATTAAAGTCAGGTCACTAGATGTAGCACCTTGAATTTCAAAAAGAACTAAATTGGAAATAGCAAAAATCTGAAATTTTGCAAGTTAAGCTAAGTATGAGTTTTGAGTTGACTTCAAATGATCATAACTCCTAGCTCAGGATGAGTTAGGTGTGCTACTAGATACCATAGGAAATATCTTTGAATTACCTTTCCAACGCCACCGAGTTTTCTCAGTTTCGAGTTCGTAAGAGGGAGATATGTACATTCGAAGTTGGGCTGTCTAGATAAGGAAAGTCAAAATCGGATTTTAGAGGGGTATTTTGGTCTTTTCCTTACAAAATCAGGTTTAATTCGTTTTTAGTAAGATTTTAAGGGTCTAATCCTATTAGGTTCAGTTTTATAATCCTTAAATTAGCCAAGGGTTTTAGTTGAGAGTTCAAGAAGAGAAAAGAGGAGAAAATAGGAGATGATCAAAACTTTCGTCGAGAGTCTTGCATTTTGTTGCGGATTTTCCCCATGAGTTTAATCCCTAAGAGGTATGTAAGCTTCCATAGTGTTGGGTTTGTTCACCCACACACCAAACATGTTATTTTCAGCGCAAATTTCATTCTTGAAGTTGAAAGATTTGAGTTCTTGATGAGTTCTTGATTGGTGTTCTTGAAGTTCATTCTAAATCTTATTTTGTTGGGTTTTGGATGATTTCTTGAGATCAAAGTGAGTGTTTTAAGGGATTTATTGAGTATATTAGAGTGTACTTATGTTAAATAATTAATTATTAGTGATTGGGAAAGAAACCGTTCGATTCTAGGCGAGTTAGGGTGGGAAAACGAGTAAAGAAATTTGTCGGATTTTCTGGGTTTGGTACTGGCATGTCGCACCAGCCAGAGCGCCCCAAAGTAGGCTCTGAATTTTAGGGGCTGGCGCTCCGCGCCACCCATATCCCCAGGGTCGCCTGCCCCGTTCAGTTTGCAATCGATTGCTCCAGTTGAGTTTTTTGAAGGGTACCTTCACTCTTTTTCGATTCTAACTACTCTAAGCTACTTCTAAACACCTAAAATCATTCCTAACATGATCATAACTTGAATTCATAATTCAAATTCAAGGTAGAGTTAAGAGTTAAGTTTTGAGAATTCTTTCGAATATTCTAAGAAAGTCCCTTTGAGTCATTTTGTGGAGTCTTCTACAACTTCTAGTAACTTGTTTCAAGACTCGAGTAAGTGAGCATAAGAGTGAAGAGAATGTATTCATGAGTCTATTTTGTCATCATGAGATCTTTCATAACATGAACTATAACTCTTAAATTCATAATTCACATTCAAGAGAGAGTTAAGAGTAGAGTTCAAGAAAGTTGAGTTCAAATGTGAATCCTTGGAGATCCATAATCGATTTGAGTTAAAATTTGAGAAAGTAAGTATGAGAATGAGAATAGTTGTATACATGAGTTCCATAATATTATGTAGACCTACGAGTCAAGTCGTTCATGCCCATAAATTCTGCATGAACTCTAATAGTTGAGTATCTATGAGAGGAGTAATATCTTCATGTCCTAAGTCTTAAGTATTGAGTTTCTAACCCATTTGAGATTACATTCCTAGTCATGGTACTATTACATGTTACCCATGAAGTCCTTGAGTAGGGTTATTCATGTCCATAATCCCGCATGAACCCTATAATTCGAGCAACCTTGAGACGAGAAGTATCTTTGAGTCCTTGAGTTGAGTAGTTCATGCTCATAAATTCCGCATGAGCCCTCTGAGTTGAGCATTCTTGAAGTGAGTAGTATTATGGAAGTTCTTGAGTTCCAAGTATTGAGTTCTATCTACGGTTATTGAAAACCTTACATTGAGTCGTTCACGACCATAATTCGGCATGAACCATATTTTAAGAATTCTTTTACAAACGTTTTAACTTTGTTTTAAGACTTAAGTTTTGAGTTAAGCATAAAGTAAAGAGTAAAGAGTTGAGTTCATTTCTTCAAAAGAATATATCGGGACTATGTATTCCCAAAGAGTAAATGTTTTCACATTTAAAAAAGAAAGGAAACTGAGATTTCAAAAGAGCATTTGAGCTAGTTTTTCAGTAAAGAGGAAACTATGATTTCCAAGAGAGCTTTTAAGCCAATTTTTGAGTAATTATCTCAAACCAAATAAAGAGTTTTGTTTTTACAAACATATGAGCTAAGTATATTTTGGGAGTAGTATTGAGCACCGATATGGGGATGCGAGTTCAGATAACTCAAGTCTCCATAAATCATGTAGCCATCATGGGTAGTAAAGGATCATACTTTTTAGATGACTCCTTAATATGCTTTTAGCATAGACTAGTGGATCCACTTAGTGAGTTAGGTTCTATACCCCCGGCAAGGTATAGGACGGTCCTTGGCAGCGTGAGGTAAAACATTGTATCACCACTTAGGCTCATAGTGGTGGTTGTCGGTTAGAGAATCTCCCACAGAGTTATATTGTATTTTTTATATACATACTGAGTATTATTATATTTTTCAATACATTGAGTTGATATCTACATTTTTACAGTTTTTCATATATATTGCATCTTTTACTATTGTATTATCCTTGAGTATTTCGATTTAAGTATCTTATATTTGAGTACTTCTGAGTTGAGTAAGTTTGAGTAGTTTTGAGTTTCTTTGAGTATACCTCTGAGTTGAATATCTTATCATTGAGTTGAGCTATGTTTCTTTAAGTTGAGCTATGTTTCTTTGAGTTGAGTGAGTTGAGAAGAGGTAAGTATGTTTCCTTCACTACACCATTTTAGGTCTACAACAACACTAATTCTAGACTACGTTTGTAAAGTGTTGCCTAAAGTAGTTTTGGGAACGCTTTTAAAGCGTAGCCAAAGCTTTTAACTTTTAGCTACGATAATAATGGCAACACTTCAAAAGTGTACTCTTTAATGGTATAAGCTACACTTTGTAAGTGTTGTTACAATATGATATAATTGGCAACACTTATTTACATATATGACCACACTTTTAAAGTGTCTTATTTTTATAATTGAAAAAACAACACATTATAAGTGTGGCCTTAAAATTTTCACTAAAATATTATATTCCCTCCAATATTTTTAACTCTCCCTCCCATTTTTATTGTCCAAAAAAAAAAACATTAATAAATCATAAAACATTAACTTTCCTCTTTCACTCTTCACTTTCATCTTTCACGCTTTGAACTGACCCAAAGAGCTAGCTGAATAGAGCTGAAGAATCAAAGAGCTGGATGAACTGGTTCTCTTCTCCGACACTGATTTGTGAGAAAAACATGCTGAAGAGTTGAAGTCGTCGAAGAACTGAGTTGAAGAGTTGAAGAGTTGAAGTCATCGAAGAACTGATAGTTGAAGTCGTCTTCTCCGGTAACGATTTCTTCAAGTGTAAGTATGATTCTCTTTTTCGATACCTATTTCGTCAAGCGTAAGTACTAAAACAGTCTTCTTCTTAGGTGAAGTGGCTGATTTTTTGTTTTGTGTTTAGAAGAGGAGAATAAGAAGGAATTGATTACTTTGGGGTTGTTGGTAAGATGAACTAAAGATAATTAGTCTCCCCATCACGCTTTTCTCTCAAATTTCTCACTGAAGAACACGATTTCAGACAAATTTTGTTGGAATAGGGTTTATCGGGTAAGAAATTCTATCTTTCAGAACATCACAGTCATCTTTATCCTTTTTATCAGATTTCTCTTGTTGTTTTAGATCTCCAACATGTTCATGTTCTACTAATCTCTGTTGCCTTCTTTTAATAGTATATCTGCTTTTCTTGTTGTACATGTCTTGAGATTTGTTGTTGGGTTGTTTAGGACTAGTGTTAAGTTTACATATGCAGATGTGGACAAGTATAAATGGGCTGATTCTGATACTCAATCACTTGAAGGAAATGACAAAGTCCTGTTGAAAACTTAATAACATGATAACAGTTGTAACAAACACTACACTTACAAAACATTCACCACAAAAGGGAAGGATAAAAAAAACCCTTTCTCCATGTATCACTGATACAACAGTTCTAAAATTCTCTATGTATTAGCGATACAAGAGTTTATGTAGTTCGTTCTGTATCACTGATACAACAATTCTCTTTGTATCTGTTGTTGTATCAATGATATAAAGAAAATTTAAAAAACCGTTGTGTCACTAATACAGTGTGAAATTTGGAAACTGTTGTATTACTAAGACAACAAATATAAAAAAATATTGTATTACTAATACAAAGTGACTTTCATAAGTTGTTGATCGACTATCTATTATAGGATCATAGGAATGTTTGCTTGAATGTTTAAACATGGTATTAGATGTTTGATACTTCTCTGATTGGGTGTGCACAAAAATGATATTTTAAAATTTTGGACTTAGTTTTAAAAAACTCTAAAAGCTCTAAAGCTCTAAATTCAATCACAAAACTTTAACTTTTAATCATTTGAATTCTATTTATTTACTTTCTTTCTTAATTGTGTCTATCCTATTAATTTTAGTTATTTTTTTCTTGGTAGTATCATCAACATTCAAAAATATTTGTGGAGGATTAAAGGTTTGATTTGGCATAACAAAAGTGTCATGACTAGGTAAGAAACTTTTATCATCTCATAACACATGATTCTGATAACTTACTCATGACTTTTAAAACTAATTTGTGAAGTAGTTAATGATTGTTACTCAAAGATTAAATATTGATATCTTTTTCTAGGAATTCACATATCCCATCCAAGGATTGGATGAATTTA
>JAJOOS010013708.1:0-60288 GCA_029582725.1 Solanum chiquidenum
GATGACTTGTTCAACTTTGGGGAATCTAGGAGAATAAATTGAATTGGGTGTTTTAGGGGTTAAAAATCATTATATAGGGCTTTGAGTAAAGGGTAAAATGACATAATATTGGCTTGAAGTAATTAGGAAAAGACCCCAAAACCCTTTTTAAAAATAATTACCGACCTCACCAATGGCTGGACCTACGGTCTGTTGGTCAGACCATGGACTGTCCTGGGTAGTCGTGGGTGGGATTAGAGACTTCCCACTTTGGACCTCTATTGATGGAACCCATGTATGGTCCGTAGGTCCACCTATAGGCCGTACATCCCACCGTGGGTTCCAACTTTTTACCTTAAAATCTCACTATCTGGGACTCACCTACGAGACCTACCTACGGCTCATGCATTAGAGAATGGACCATTCTGGTGAATCATCACAAAATATTGGGACTAGATATATTGGAAAAACTTGGATTGGCCAACCACGGTCCCACCTACGAACCGTTGATGGCTCCGTCTGTACTGGCACCATATTATGTTGAAAAACTAAAATTTTCACACTTTTTGAATCCAAGGTGTTACAATATCTCCCCCTTGGGAACATTCATCCATCAATGGGATTCAAGACATCATATTGAGGGTAGGAACTTAAACCTAATAGCACAACATGAATGCAATCATATAAATGCACATATCCGAGGAGGAAACATCAACTCCAAGCTAAAGCATGTTAAAAACATCATTTCATAATGGCTATATACAACTCATACTCAAATGCACATAAACATGAAGAAATTGATAAAGTTGACTCATTTTTCTCAAAAATTAAGCTTTCCGTGACCATGCATAAATGAGGAAATCATGGGAATATCTAAGACACATGAAATCAAAAGAGTAAAGCATGAAAAACCGAGTACCTCAATCTAGAGTAGGGCAAAGGGAAAGAGATGCGGATAACGAGGTGTCATATCGGCTTCGGCCTCCCAAGTAGCACCCTCAACTAACAAATTCCTCAAAAGAACCTTCACCGAAGCAATTTCTTTATTTCTTAACTTTCAAACTTGTTGGTCTAAGATCTCAACCAGAATTTCTTCATAAGTGTAACACCCCGTATCCTAGATAGACCAGAATGCAGATTTCCAGAAGTGCAGGTGCCACCTACGGATCATAGGTTGGACCACGGTCCATGGACCAGGTCCGTGGAACGTGGTCCACAGAAGAAAAAAAACCCTAGAAAACCTCGATCGTAGGTGGGACCACGGCCCTTGGACCAGGTCCATGGAATGTGGTCGGCAGAAAAAAAAACCCCGACCCACATCCAGAACCTACAGACCGTAGGTTGAACCACGGTCCGTGAAACGTGGTCTGCAGAACCCATCCTGTGAGCCAAATGATGGCTTACCAGGACGGACCATAGGATGGACCACGGTTCGTGGACCAGGTTCGTCGATTGGTCCCAATAGCTTTTAAGTCAGGGTCATTTTGGTCTTTTTCCTATCCGTTGGACCCCTAAACTACGTCGTTTAGACCTTAAATTATGAGGTTTTAGTCAGTTTAAGCCTAAAAACATAACTAGAACTTACCTTAGTTAAAATCATTAATAAAAAATTTGAAAATTAGAAGTGTAAGAAGAGAAAGAGACAACCAACCCTGGTTCTATAACGCAACAAGATTCCATCAGTTCCAGCCCCGAAATTGAAATATTTCTCCATGAAATTCGTCACCAGGTATGTGGGATTTCACTAGTGGATTCCTTTCACCCATTAGGTCTCTAGTTTTCAGTCAGTTTCTTGATTCCCTTATTATGACTAGACCTATGGTTTCTTGAATGATTAAGATTATTGGGTTCTTAGCTGTCAGAATGATCCAAATCAGATTAGTATGTTAATATTCAGTCTATTGCATGAATTTCAGAACCCTAGCTATGCAGTTCTTTAGTTCTTGAATTACACATGCTAGGCTAGATATTTCAGTTATTTCAGATATGCATGCCTCAGTCTTAGATGTGTCATTATCAGTTATTTATGCTCATTCTCAGTTTGCATGTCATTTTGAGCTATCCAGTATATCACAGTAATTCAGTCATAATGTGTTAATCACTTAATCCATTGGGAGTAGCATAATACCGAGTTGGACTAGGGTCAGTCACCCATATAGTCCCAGAACTACAAGCCACATAGGTTGTAAGTCCCCTATGTAGGCATCATTTTAGTGATCATGCCAGCATGCCTCTATACCTTTGGTCGGGTGTATTGGTCCTCTCGATGGGGTGTATACATTGGATTCCACATTTAGCTCATGTGGTTTTATTATCGGTTATTAGTAGCTCCCACAATTTAGTCAGATTCCATTGCATTGACCACAGTTTAGTTCAATTTAGTATTTAGTCTCAGTATGTTATAATTTGGTCATTACATTCAGTTAGCTCGGTATCTATATCATGTTCAGATTATGCTCTTGCTTTATTGCTTGTTCAGTTATATGTTTATTTCAGCTTTACTGTATCCTGCATGCTCAGTACCTTTCAAGTACTGACGCATACTCTGTGCTACATCTTCTCGTGATGTAGGTTTAGGTTCTCAGCATCCAGATCACGCTTAGATCGGTTCCCGATCTCCAGTTCAGCAGCATCAGTGGTGAGTCTTCATTCTTCGAGGACAACAGTCATGTTATCTTTTCATTATTTCAATCTTTTAGTTTCAACTTTGCTAGACTTAGCTGGGGCATGTCCCAACACTTCTAGTCAGTTAGAGGCTATTTTAAGATATAGTTAGATTCAACTTAGTATTTGAGTTTAGTGTTTCTTTTGTATTAAACTCACATATTTGATATTCAGTTTTAGTATATGTGTATTTCCCATCATTTCAGATTTACTTATTATTAGCTTCCGCAATAGTTTTATTTCACAGTTTATCTTTAATATGCTCATGATTATGCCAACAGGGTTAGCTTGGGGTCACTTGTGATCCTAGGTCCTGTGTCCGCATCTCGAGGGTAGCTCGGGGTGTGACAATAAGAAAGACTATCCTTTATGCCAAGACTCTCCAATGGTACTATAGAGGTCGGATCACCAACACATTTCTTCAATAAAGAGACATGGAAAACTTGATGCACCGATGCTAAGTATTGGGCAAGTAATGTTCAAAGAGACTTTACCAATACGCCTCAAAATTTGATATGGGCCCATATAACGGGGACTAAGCTTCCCTTTATTTCCAAATCCCATTACACCCTTCATGGTTGAGATTTTCAAGTAGACCCAATCGTTCACATCAAACTCAAGATCCCCTCTTCTAACATCGACATAGGACCTTTGTCGACTTTGAGACGCTTTCAACCTTTCTCTAATAAGCTGAACTTTCTCCATAGCCTCATGTACCAACTCGGGACCTATCAAAGCAACTGAACCCACGTCAAACCAACATATAGGATATCTACACCGCCTACCATATAGAGCCTCAAATTGAGCCATATGAATACTTGAGTGATAGCTATTATTATATGCAAATTCAATCAAAGGCAAGTGATCATCCCAATTATCCTTGAGGTCAATTACACACGTTCTCATCATATCTTCCAAAGTTTGGATAGTACACTCCACTTGCCCATCAATTTGTGGATGAAATACTGTATTAAGCTTAACACGAGTACTAAGCACTTTTTTCGAAAGACTTCCCAAAATTGAGAAGTGAATTGGGTACCACGATCGAAGATAATGGATAAGGGCACTCCATGCAACCTAACCATTTCTCTCTAGTATAACTTAGCATAGTCCTCCGTTGAATATGAAACTTTGACGAGAATGAAATGAGCCGATTTCGTCATTCGATCCACAATAACCCAAATTGAATTATGTTGTCACCGGGTGCGAGGTAACCCAACGATGAAGTCCATATTCAAATTTTCCCACTTCTAAGTAGGAATATTGATATCTTGAGAAAAATCTCTTGGCTTCTGATGTTCAACGTTCACTTGCTGGCAATTAGGGCACTTAGCCACAAAAATCCATAATACCCTTCTTCATCCCATTCCACCAATAGACCTCCTGTAAGTCATGATACATCTTGGTAGCTCCTGAGTGAATGGAATATCGAGAACTGTAGGCTTCTGATAAGTTCTGCTCTCTCAAGTCATCTACATTGGGAACTCACAAGCGACCTTGATAAAAAAGAACACTATCTCCCCTTGGGAGAATGTCTCGACGGACTTTTTAAGCACTGCTTCCTTTAATTCCACTAAAGTCAGATCAAGACCTTGCTTGGCTTTCACATCCACCACAAAAGACAATTCAAAACCATTTTGAACCATAACACCACCTTCGGTGGAGTCTACCAATCAAACACTCATCCAGATCAATCTATGAGCATCTCAAACCAACTTCCTCTTACTATCCTCTATATGAGCAACACTACCCATCGTCAACCAACTAAGAGCGTCCGCTACCACATTTTCTTTACCAGGATGATAGAGAACACTGATATCATAATCCTTTAATAACTCAAGCCACCTTCATTGATGAAGATTTAGGTCCTTATGTTTAAACACATATTGAAAACTTTTGTTGCTGGTAAAGACATCGACATAAACACCATATAAGTAATGCCTACAAATTTTCAAAGCGAACACAACTGCCTCTAGTTCCAAATCATGGGTAAGATAGTTCTTTTCATGAATCTTAAGTTTCCTTGAGCTGTAGGCAATGACTTTTCCATTTTGCATAAGGGTACATCCTAGACCAATTCTTGTAGCATCACAATAAAAATGACCCATTAGTTCCTTCCAGTATAGTCAACACTGGAGCGGAAGTAAGTCTATCTTTCAATTTGTGAAAACTCTTTTCACAAGCTTCCGACCATAAGAATTTGGCTTTCTTTTGGGTCAATGTCGTCAATGGAGAGACAATCGACAAAACCTTCCATAAACCTTCTATAGTAACCAGCTAAACCCAAGAAAATTCTAATATCATAAAAGGATAGAGGTCTAGGTCAACTTTATACCGCATCCGTCTTCTTAGGATCTACCTCAATACCCTTTCCAGAAATAATGTGACCAAAAAAGGCCATGGGCCTGAACCAAAAATCACATTTGCTAAACTTTGCAAAGAGTTTTTGGTCCTTGAGGACTTACAACACAATCCTCAAATGATCGGTGTGCTCATCTTCACTCCTTGAATAGATAAATATATCATCAATGAACACAATCA
Source organism: Solanum chiquidenum (assembly GCA_029582725.1). Taxonomy (NCBI): domain Eukaryota; kingdom Viridiplantae; phylum Streptophyta; class Magnoliopsida; order Solanales; family Solanaceae; genus Solanum; species Solanum chiquidenum. The sequence goes on from JAJOOS010013708.1 coordinate 5,185, forward strand.
CAAACATATCTAGGTATTGTCTAAACACCATATTTATCGAATCTATAAATGCGGTCGGAGCATTAGTCAAGCCAAAGGACATCACCAAAAACTCATAATGACCATACCGAGTTTGAAAATCCATTTTCAGAATATCATTTTCCTTTACCTTCAATTGGTGATAACTTGACCAAAGGTCAATCTTAGAGAAGTAACTTGCTCTTTTTAGTTGATCAAACAAATTATCTATCCTTGGAAGAGGATACTTTTTCCTAATGGTAACCTTGGTCAATTGCCGGTAGGAAATAAACATACGGAGTGAACCATCTTTCTTTCGAACAAATAAAATTGGAGCACCTCATGAAGAGATACTCGATCGGATGAAACCCTTATCCAATAATATTTTAGTTGCTCCTTTAATTCCTTAAGTTCTACCAAATCCATTCGGTAAGGAGGAATAGAGATAGGTTGCATATCTAGGAGAAGGTCAATACCTAAGTCTATTTCCCTTTCGGGAGGAATAAAAGGTAGATCATCAGGAACACTTCTAGAAACTTGTTTACGATGGGAACCGACTCAAGAGTAGGAGTTTCAGAATCTATATCCCTCACCCTAATTAGATGGTTTATGAAACCCTTAGAAATAATCCTTCTAGCTTTAAGACAAGAAACAAACTGACCCTTATGCATAAAATTTCTTCTTTTCCACTCTAGAATAGGCTCATTTGGAAATTGAAAGTTGACCACTCGGGTTCTACAATCAATAGAAGCATAACAAGAATGCAACCAATTCATACCAAGAATAACATTGAAATCTAGCATATCTAGCTCTATAAGATAAACATGACTGACTCTATAGGGTAAGAGACTGGACAATTTTTATAGACTCTCTTAGCCACAATAGATTCACCATAAGAGTGACAAATTAAACATCCCATATTTGAGAGTATCACCATCGATGGTAGAATGGGGAATAGAAGCCTATAGCAACACATATACATCATTTACAATGAAACAAGGAGATGATAGAAATGTAAAATGCTTTAAAACCTAGGCTATTCCAGCCAGCAAAATGGACTCAGCAAAAAGTGGAATCTAAGGGCAGATGGGAAGTGTAAACCTGGAAGACATCTGAAACATTGTCCAGAGGAAGCGGATTGAAGTTGTACTTCAATCAAGCATCACATCATCAAACATGGATGAAAGAAGAATGGGAAACTATTTGGAAAACAAACCTTGGTTTAAGAGGTCGTCAGTCAGACGAGATCCAACATACAAGGGGAATCATACCCATCACCAGGGAACACAACTACATAAGGGGAAGATGTCAGAACAAGGAGTTCAAAAGCAAAAGAGAGTGAGATGAAAAGTATTCTTATTATTGTCAACTGAGAGCAAAAATGCAATCCAGAGAATGAAGAGGCGCAAATGGTGGTTCAACCACGGCGGGAGCATTTCAGGTGGGAGAAATCGAGGAGATGATGAAAAGGAGGTAATTAGGAAACCTAAGCTAATGGAAAGTGATGAGTTGGGAGAAATACAAGGATAATGTCTGAAATAGGCCCTTTATTTACAACTTGATTTATTAATTCTTTGGTTGTTTGGACTTGGGCATTAGGCCCAACGATGTAACTCTTTCTTTATATCAATGAAACTGAAAATTTAACTAAAACAAACAAGCAAACAAAAAAAAAATCACCATAGGAGTAGAGACAGAAAAAGGGTCAATCAACACATCCGGAAGAATATCAAACCTCATGGTCATATATGGAGTCACAAAAGAAAAGGTAGCACTGGGATCAATCAAAGCATAAACATCTAGATGAAATACTTTCAACGTACCGGTAACCACAATGGGAGAACTCTCTTGCTCACAATAAGTCTAGAATCTGTTAAGCTTCTAACTCCCACTAGAACCGAATGAAGGATTAGGTTTCTGCCTGTCGACGATTATCTCCTTCATTCTTAGCAACTGAGGGACAATCCCTTATCTTGTTATATGTCTTGCCACAACCAAAACATGCATTAGAACCGGCTAGACATCTACCCTCTTCCTTCCTTCTACACTTAGCACAAGTAGACAATGAAGATCCACTACCATTTACTCATTGAGGCTTAGGGTTAGACACCCTATCTTTGTAGAACTTAGGAAGATCATTAGAGGAACTTTGACTGGAAAACCTTTGTTGGAACTTAGAACGACCATGTCCACCAGACCTTGAATGTGAAAAGTCACCATCACCGGTCCTTGCCTTTTTCACCTCCCTAGACCTCTCCTTAAGTTTCTCCTCTTCTATTTATTGAGCATGCACCATAAGACGAGAAATTTCCATTTCATTGATAAACATGACGGTACGACATTCCATAACCACCATTAACACTCCCAAAAAAAACTTACTCATCATTTCCCTAGGATCGATAACCATAGTAGGAGCATACCTAGACAATTGTGTAAACTTCAAAGCATATTCATTCACACTCATGCTTCCTTGACGAAGGTTGATGAACTCAAGTACCTTTACCTCCATCATCTCAAGGGGAAAGAACCAATCAAGGAAAGCAACCTTAAACTTTTCCCAATCGAGAGGGCCCGCATCAACTGCCCTCTGTTCCTTTTATTGGTTGAACCAAACTTGAGCAACATCCTTAAGTTGGTAAGCGGCAAATTCCACATTTTCCACCAGTGTCACTTCCATGATCATAACCACTTTATACACTTCATCAATGAACTCTTGAGGATCTTCCTCAACCTTGGAATCATGAAACTCCAGAGGATTCATTCTATTGAAATCCCTTATTTTAGATGTCGTCGTACCCACATTTGGGTTCACAGGGACCACAACCTCCCTATTGGCCTAAGTCGTCATGGCTTGAGCCAACACTTGAAAATACACGCTAAACTCTACATTAGTCAATTGCTCGGCCAAAGCATCGACCGAAACTTGAGGAGCTTGAGAAGGAGCTTCTTGTTCCACATTCCTCCTAACGTATGTCCTTCAAGGGGCAATTTCCTGAAAAGCATCAGATCACGATTTAACAAAGGACATATAGAGTTACACTCCATCACACAACTTAGAGCAATGAGAGAAGTGGACTTTCCTAATCATCTTATAGTTTCTTATTCATAAATGTGGTGCGCTTCACACTTATGAACAAGACTCTACTCAACGTGTCTTATGAGACATCCTAGGACCATTCTAAACCTCGTGCTCTGAATACCAAGTTTTTCACGACCCAAAGTACACCCTAGATGTGAAATGGCATATAAGACCTCAAAAGGCCCTACACAAGCCACTTAACATACATAAATAAGATAATAGAATTAATGAGTTTAAAAAAGATAGTTTATATCATAAAGAATTGTCAAAACAAAGCGAAAGTCTATATAGTCTCAATAACCATCTATTACAATACGAGTGATTGGGATGTAACTCATACATCACATACAATATCTAAAAGGTAAAGACTCAAAGCAATAAAACGTTTGGTCCTCAGAACATGAGGACTCACCATTACTCAAGATAACAAAAGTGACCACTAGCCATGGGGATGCGGAATCGGAGCGTCATACCCTATATTTTAGAAGAATGTAGGCAAGAGTAAGTGTTAGTACAATACCAAGTCTGATAGCGATGAATAAAGGTTATCAAATCATGCAAAAAGGGCATTCGTATATCATGCAAAGACCAAGTTAAAACATAAAGATAAGAGATTAGAAACGTTATCATAATTATGGTCAATGCAAGTAAAATCAACTTTGAACACATGTGAGATACTTTAGAAGTAACCTTAGTTCATCATTATTGTTGTGGGAAATTAACCTTAAACTGACATAGAGACCATGTGAGCTACAACATGGAATCTGGTGTCTACCCCACACTGAAAAGAGGTGCCTTTACTTTCCAAGGTATAAACATAACTTCTATCTAAAGTGGATCCACTAGCTAATGTCTATCTAAGACAACCTATGCTGACACATAGTTTATGAGACACATGTAATCGTCACTTATCGACTTGGTGCTAAGCATAATTCCCACGAAATAGTCATCTATCATATTCATCTTATCTTTAAAATACATGGGTAATCGCCTCTAGTCTTATCATTAGGGGACATGGGCAATAGACTTTTTTCCTATCATTAGAATAGTTCCTAAAACTCGATTCATAGTTTAGTTGAGAAAGCCATTCAACTCTAAGAAACCTTTATGTGAGAAAACCTTTCACATTCATGTATTGAGTATTATGTGAGAAATTCTTTCACAACAATCAATGAACAACAACATTTATGCTTTACTCTCAAATCAACTTAGATCATTTTCATAAATTTCATAAGAACATTCATATTTTCACAAATTCATCTTTTATAGTTCAAAACCCACTTTTAATCATCATAATCTAGAAAACATGAGTTAAGCATGGGTTCATGAGAATTCAACTTAAAACATAGGATTATCTCAATTCATGCATGATAATTTATAAAACAATCAATTAGATCAATATTGAAGGAACCCATGAATGGAGGAAATCCCTTACTTCAATTAGAGATTTCTAACTTGTAAATTGGAGAATTTAAGAATCCTATGGAGGAAAGAGCTCCATAGGTGAAAACTATCATACCTTGATGCCAAAAGCTTAAAATCAATGGAGGATTAGGAGACTTGATCTTGAAAACTTAGCTTTCTTCTTCTTCCTAAGAAAGAGAGATATTGGAGAGGATACTTATTCAACTTTGGGGAATTTAGGAGAATGAATTGAATTGGGTGTCTTAGGGGTTAAAAATCATTATATAGGGCTTTGGGTAAAGGGTAAAACGACATACTATTGGGATTGAATAATTAGGAAAAGACCCCAAAATCCTTTTAAAAATAATTGCCGACCTCACCAACAGTTGGACCTACGGTCCGTTGGTCAGACCATAGACCGTCCTGGTCAGTCGAGGGTGGGTCCACCTACGGGCCAAACATCCCACCGTGGGTTCCAACTTTTTACCTTGAAATCTCACTAAGTCTGAGACTCATCTATGAGACCTACCTATGGCTTGTGCATTGGACAACAGACCATCCTGGTGAACCGTCATAAAATATTGGGACTAGACATTTTGGAAAAACTTGGACTGGACAACCACGGTCCCACCTACGGTCTGTGGTTCATCCTGTGGACCATCGGTGGTTCCATTTATACTAGCACCAGATTGTTTTGAAAAACTAAAATTCTCACCCTTTATGAATCTAAGGTGTTACAATATGAAAGGCTTTCATACACGTCTTCAATAAAGACATATGGAATAACAGATGAACCGATGATAAATTGGAGGGAAAGTCTAGTTCATAAGCCACCTTGCCTATCCGTCTCAACACTTGATAAGGAACTACATAACAGAGACTAAGTTTCCCTTTCTGACCAAACCTCACGAAACTCTTCATGGGTGAAACTTCAAGTAAACTCAATCATCAACATCGAACTCAAGGTCCCTTCTTCTAACATCGGCATAAGACTTTTGTCGACTTTGAGACGTTTTCAACCTTTTTTTAATAAGTCAAACTTTCTCCAAAGCCTCATGTACCAACTTGGAACCTATCAAAGCAAACTCACCAACTTCAATCCATCCTATAGTATATCTATACCTCCTTCCATAAAAAGCCTTAAATGGAGTCGTACCAATACTTGAGTTGTAGCTATTGTTACAAGCAAACTCAATCAAAGCCAAGTGATCATCCCAATTACCCTTGAAGTCAATTACGCATTCTCTCAACATATCCTCCAAAGTTTGATCTGTATGCTTGGCCTGCCCATCGGTTTGAGGATAAAGGTCGTACTAAGCTTATCTCGAGTACCAAGAACCTTTTGGAATGACTTCCAAAATTGAGATGTAAACTGGGTACCACGATCGGAGATAATGGACAGGGGCACCTATGCAACCTAACTATTTCCTTGATATACAACTTAGCATAATCTTCCGTTGAATAAGAAGCCTTGATGGGAATAAAGTGAGTCCACTTCATTATGTGATCCACAATAACCCAAATCAAATCATGTTGCTACCGAGTGCGGAGTAAGCCAACAATAAAGTTCTTATTCAAATCATCCCACTTCCAAGTAGGAATACTAATATCTTGAGACAAACCTCCCGCCATTTGGTTCTCAACCTTCACTTGTTGACAATGAAGACACTTAGCCACAAATTCCACAATACCCTTCTTTATCCCATTCCACCAATAGACCTCATTTAAGTCACGATATATCTGGGTGGCTCTCGGGTGAATGGAATACCGAGAACTATGGACTTCAGATAAAATTTGTTCCCTTATATTATTAACATTTGGAACACACAATTGACCTTCATATCGAAGGACCCATCTCCCTCTTGGGAGAAAGCCTCAATGGCTTTTTCAGAAACCGATTTCTTTAAGTCAACAAATACTAGATCAAGATCGTTCTTAGCCTTTACATCCGATACAAAAGACAATTTTGAACTGTTATGAACAACTACACCACCTTCATTAGAATCAACCAACGGAACACCCAATCGGGCCAATCTATGAACATCACGAACCAACTTCTTCTTATCTTCCTCAACATGAGCAACACTATCCATTGATAGTCGACTAAGAGCATCCACCACTATATTCACTTTATCGAGATGATAGAGGACACTCATGTCATACCTTTTATTAACTCATGCCATCTCTTTTGGTGAAGAATTCGATCATTTTTCTTGAACACATATTGTAAACTATTGTGGCTGGTAAAAACATCAACATGGACACCATACAAATAATGACTCAAAATCTTTAAGGGAAAATAACTGCCGCTAATTCCAAATCAAGGGTAGGATAGTTCTTTTTGTGAATCTTAAGTTACCTTAAGGCATAAGTAATAATTTTCCCATTTTGCATGAGTACACATCCTAACCCGATCCTTGAAGCATCACAATACACCACAAACCCATCGGAACCTTTTGGCAAAGTCAACACTGGAGCAGAGGTAAGCCTATCTTTAACTCCTTGAAAACTCTTTTCACACGCTTCCAACCAAAAGAACTTAACCTTCTTTTGAGTCAACAAGGTCAATGGAGTGGTAATAGAAGAAAATCCTTCCACAAACCTTCTATAATAACCGGTCAAACCCAAGAAACTCCGTATATCCAAAGCGGACAAAGGTGTAGGCCAATTCTTAACCACCTCGATTTTCTTAGGATCGACTTGAATACCTTCACCGGAGAAAATATGACCAAGAAATACAAAAAACCTTAACTAACACTCACATTTATTAAACTTAGCATACAACTTATGATCCTTGTGAATTGCAACACAATCCCCAACTGCTCATCCTCACTTGGTGAGTAAATCAAGATATCATCAATAAACACAATCACAACCATGTCAAGATATTGTTTGAAGACTTGTAGAAATGAGTTATACAATTCTAAAATTTAATTAAGAATTATTTAGTTTTTATTAAATAAGAAAAAAATGAAAATAGAAGAAAAGGTTAAAGTAGATATAATAAGGGTTGAATCCCCAAATTAGATAGAAAGAAGATAGGAGTGGCGGCAAAAGCAAAAATGGAGAAGAGAAGAACGCAGAGGAGAAAGGAAAATAAGAGGAGGGAAAATGGGGGAAAGAGAAGAAAATAGTATTTTTTTTTCATCCCAAAGCATTAAGATAATGATTCTCGTCTTTTACATCAAATTCTTATGTAATTATGAACAAATTTTAGGACAGAAATGTGAATTTATACTGAATTAAGAAAATATAGCCCTAGGGTTCTTAAAATAAAATCTTGAATTGGGGGTCGAATAATGATTTGTTTTAACTGAAATTTGGCATACAATTTATTTTATCATGAGTGAAAACAATCTGAAAGAAAATTTCATATTTGAATTAGGGAGCTCGGGGTGACTTTTTATCCTATTTTTGAGCCGAAACTATATATAGCAATATGGGTGTCATTACATTCATGTTCTTATGAGGATTATATATTTGAACATATTTTGACCATTCAGAAGCTTTACTAAAGTTGGTGTTTGATGTCGTGAAGGCCACCATATTTCTTCTGTCATTGGTAGAGTTCCCTTTCTAACTGGAACTAAACAAAATTCTTTCCATTTGTTGAAATACCAAAATACAACATCTCATACATCCAACTACTTGATCCCACAATATTAAATTTCACGAGACATCAATGTACACATCAAAGTTATCTCACATTGCTATGAACAGGATTAACACATAGCTCAAACCTATCGTTTGGTGATCGGCACTGTCTAGACGTAACGCGCTTCCAATGATATTATTTATATGCTAACTTGATAAAATGTTACTATACATAAGCTTGACTGTTGAGGTAAGGTCATTCCAACTCCCTTTAATATTAATGCAATCGCTTCAAATATATCTATCAATGTCTAAATATCCCATTCTAACGTCCTATTGATTAGAGAGTGAGTTGTAACAAACTGGAAATTTAGCACTAAATTATTTATGCAATTTTGAGCCTAGATTGTGTTGTGAAGCAAGTATCTCCATTAGTATTTATTTACAAAAAAAATCAAGCATGTTCTTTTAATGAAATAATGCCCAAAAAATATTTTACCAAAAAAAGTATATCTACTAACTAGTAAGTAATCTCTTTATTATATAATAATGGAAATTTTTTTAAAACAACAATATATTACCATTTAATAGGATTCCTTAGTTACACTATAGCTAAATTTTGGTTTGTTATGGGGATGATTTATGTTTTTTTTTCTTTGGTTTAACTTAATAGAATACAACTAAGTAATAACAAATTAGAGGAAATCAGGGGAGAGAATCTTTCAAATTAGGTAAATAGTGCTGAAAATATATCATTACTTACTTTACATGTTAGGAGACTAAAATAAGAGACAAAATATCTCATCTTCGTCATCCTCCATTAGCAACTTTCAATTCTCCATAGATGATCCTCCTTCTTCGTAGAAGGCAAGTCAATTGATCAACGTTTTTGCTAAGAAAAAAGGAGATTGATACAAACCAATAAGCATACAAATTGGCACTGGACTGCAAGCTATTGAATTGTTGAGCAATACCAATGATGTTGGATGCACCGTTGCTGTCCAAAATCCGTTTGCGAGGATATTTCTTTGAAAGTTTTTGTTTCTTATTCAAAGTGTTTGGATACAAAAATTCAAAGTTTTATCTGAATACATTTTGATTTTGATATAACAATTAAAGATCAAAATGTGTATGCTTATCTGTTTTGAATTTGTATGCTTACTTGTTTGTATGGTTTTTTTTATATAGAATTTTGTATTTCTTATTTGTTTCGAATCCACATTTGCACCTAAAGGCAATTTAGATGATGTGATACAAATTATATATTCAAGCTAATAAAATTTATAATACAATTAAGTTCTAAATATATATTTTACTTTGTAATATGTTTGGGATACAAATAGCTATAGTGAATGATTGAATAGTTTTGATTTTTTTCTATGTTGGAGGCTTGGAATATAGAATGACTTGGAACCCTATTTAGTTGATATTCTATAAATTAGACATTGGATATAATATATTTTTGGAATATATAACAAATAAGAAATATTTTTTTTTTGTTTTGGAATCAAGTTTTAAATTGAATAGACTTGAATTTGTATATAGGATGTTTCGAATACACATTTACATTTAAATACAATTTAGATGATGTGATACAAATAGTATATTCAATCTAACCAAATTTAGAATACAATTAAGTTCAAAGTACATTTTTTAATCTGTAATCTGTTTGGGATACAAACAGTGAATGATTGAATGGTTTTTATGTTTCCGTGTTGAATGCTTAGAAAACAAAATAATTTGGAATTCTATTTATTTGATGTTTTATACATTAGACATTGAATATAATATATTTTTTTTGTCATGGAATACCATTTTTTAAAAATACAAATTTTGATTGTTACTATGATTGTAAATTTGTAAGTTTTGATGACGGGAATATAATTTTGTTGGATTTAAAAAAAATATACATTTAAAAAAAGTATATGAACCAATGTTGTATCCTTTCTGAATGAACACGAGTTTAGATAAGTATATGGATAGAAATATGCTTCTTAAATAACTACAAATCCATTTGACATGCCTATTAAAAATTATTACAAACTAATAAAGAAATACAAATGTCATTATACAAACTCAAACATGAAAACCACAATGAATACAAATACGCATATCATACATAATAGAGTGAATACAATTTAAGAACGGATACAAGATTTTGGAAAAAAAATACTATTACACTATGAAAGAAATAAATGGATACAAATATGGTTCTTAAAGAACTGCGCATCAATTTGGCATACATATTGGAATGAATAAAAACTGATAAAGAAATATAAATTTTATTATACAAAATACAATATGAACTATAATTTGTTCTTCCTCAATTTGATACAAGTTGATGTTCAAGAAGTTGTTCTTCCTCAATTTGATCTTCACCAAGTTTTCCGAATTCGCTGCTGGTAGACAAAGTACCTATAATTTTCCTTTTCTTGATGATGTTTCTATTTCAAACTTAAAGAAGATTTTACATGTGGATAGAGCCATGTAGATGCTTAGATCTGCTCTACATAGCCTACATTTTTGAGGACTCATTCACTAATGCATAGATCAAAAGAGGGAAAAACGCTAAAATAGATTATTCTATTATCACGCCCCGAGCCTACACCCTACACTGACCAACACTTGAGAATCATTGTTGATCCCCAAGCGAACCCTTGGTATACTTCTCAAAACAAAATTTAAATTAACAAGTCTCAAAACTTCTCAAAACTCAAACTATCTCAAAATAGTATACTTAAAACTAAGGCTGGGCACCGGACCGGGTTGTACCGGTACCGGTCCGATATCATTCCGATCCATTTCGGTCCGGTAGTCTACGGTACGGAATGGGATACCGTGAACTAGTACTCGGGACAGAACGGAATCACAATTTCATCCTGATAATTCTGGTTCGATTGATTCAGGTATATTTCGATTTTGTTTTGGGCCAGTCCGATTCGGTTCTGGTCCGATTCCAGTTAATTATTTTTTATTGATTAATTTATATTTTATAATTTATATATAGGATGATAGGCATATTTTTTTAAAAAAAAAGGGTTGAAAAGATGAAAAGCCTTACCCCTGCCCCACTGCCCCAAGCGGCATCCTTTTCTAAAAGGCTGAAAAGCTACGCCTACCCCCTTCCCCACTTCCCCCAACGACACTTTCAATTTTTCAAGAAAACAACGACCCCAAATTCCAATCTCCAAGTCTCCAACGACAATATTTTCCAACGGTAAGAATTTTGTTCCTTAAATCCCATATTCCCCATTTATTTCTAAAAACTATATATACTCCCTCTCTTAATATTTTTAATTACAGATTCACAGTAACAATTAAAAAATATTAATTTCTCTCAATTCTCAATCTTTCTCAAAGTTTCAAGTTTCAAGTTCCAAATTTCAAACATATTATTTTGTAATTGTGAAGATTTGAATAAGCATTTGGTGAATTTTGGAGGAGGAATCTTCTTCAAACTTCAAGTTTCGACATCAATTTTTCAATTTTCGATTATAATCGTTTGTTATTTACACAAACGTTTGGTAACTTCGTTCCACTCTCTAATTTTATATTTATTTTTTGTATTTATTATTTGTAAGTTGTTCTTATTATATTTTATTTGTTCCTGTTAAATTTCGTATTTTATAGTAAATAATTTTATATCATGGAGTCTTCTAAAAAAAAGTGGTAAAAGTAAAATAGGTGTTGAAGAAAGAGTAAAAAATATGTTTATAAAAATAATAAAGGTTCTAGTTCTTCTAAATCTAAAGTTTCTCTTGTTAGAATAAATACAGATGAATTTACGCATGTGAATGAAACTAATTTTTCTCGTCCCGGTCCTATAGAAATTAATTCGGATACTCCTATAATTCCCCATGAGGTTTATGAAAGACATTATAGTAATTATCAAGAAAATGAAGAAGTAGAAATTGATGAAGAAGTAGATTTAGATGATACACCGACTAGTCCCGACCTCAATAGTACTGAAGTTCCACCTCAGGAGGACAACCCTCCGATTGGAACTAGTCGTCCTCTTATTGTTCCAACTAGGGATAAGACCAAGGTAGAACGTACTAAAAAATCAAATGTGTGAATTTTTTTTTATTTGAATGATGAAAAAACTTTTAGTATATGTAATATTTGTAAAAAGCATTTTAAATATACATCTGGTGGGAGTGGAGGTTCAATGGGGGGATTAAAAAAAACATTTGATTCAAAAATATAGTAAAGAGTGGTTTGCATATTTATCTTCTCTTGGTGTTAATGAAATTCTAGCATTGGAGCATTGGCTAGAGGGTCAAATATGGTTCAAGGTGAATTAAATACTTCGAACCCAGGTGGTCCTCTTATCCATCAAACCTATAATAAGAATCATGATAGTGAAAATTTTGCTAAAATGGTTGTTGTTTACCATTTAGTTTTGTAGAACATCCGGATTTTATTGCATATATTCGTGATACATATAATCCTAATTTTACTGGTTTATCAAGAGGCATGGTAAAAAGAGATATTTTTGAATTTCAAGAAAAATATTGTCAATATCTGCGTGCCTATTTTGAAATAATGGATTGTAAAGTTGTTGTTACCACTGATATGGGTCGTAGTCCTAATGGTTTTGATTATTTAACTGGTATTACACATTGGATTGATTATAATTGGAATTTACAAAAAAAAAATTACCAGTTATAAAATTTGTCAACAAAAAAAAACTGGGATGTATATTGCTACTACTGTGTTGGATATTTTAGATTTTTTTGGTCTTTGTGATAAAGTCATTAGTATTACTTTAGATAATGCTTATGCTAATTTAAATGTTATTAATATGCTAGAACCTAGACTTTGTCCTATTAGTAAATATGTTTTTCATGTTAGATGTGTTGCGCATATATTAAATTTGATTGGTAGTGATGGTATGAATTTATTTGAAAATAGTTGTGAAAAAATTGATAATGCTTGTTTTTTTATTTTTAATATGCATAGTAGTAGTAGAATTAATCGATTTAAAGAGCTTTGTAATGCATGTCAACTTCCATTTAGAAAAGTTTCAAAGCATGTAAAAACTAGATGGAATTCCTTTTATGATATGCTTGAAGTTGCTTCTGCATATAGAGAACCTATTACTCTGCAATTTAATTCTCATAATGTTTGTTATGATTTAAAACTTAATGATAGTGATTGGGAAGAAGTAAATGAACTTAGAATTTTTTTAAAATCATTTTATGATGCTACTAAATTTTTTTCTGGAATGTATTATCCTACTATTTCTGAAATTTTAATACATGTATGTGAGATTTCATCTCTCTTTGCTGAATATAAAACAAATGAATTATTTGCAAATGCTATTGAAGCTATGATTTCAAAATTTAAGAAATATTTTTTTCCTATTCCTAAAATTTATTTAACTGTAATGTTTTCAACCCTTAATATAAAGAATATGGTGCAAAAGCTTTAGTTGAACGGATTTATCAAAATTTAGATATTCAACCAGATGAAGAACCTGATTTGGTAACATGTCAAAATAGTATAAAATTACTTGCTAAAGAAATGTATGATAAATATTGTTCCTTAGACAATGTTGAAAATCCTCAAATGTCTATTGTTGACACCCAATTTTGATCCTCCCGATAATAATTAATCCTCGAGCTTCTTAATTTTCAAACAATTTAGAATAATAATCTTTATAAAATTCAAACAGTTTCAAGGTTATTTTAAGTAATTTCAGTCGATTTTCATAGTATTTTGAATAATAAATATAATTCATATAATTATATATGTAATTAGTATATTTTATAAATATTTGAAAAGCATACCAAAAGATTTCTACATTGTTAAAATAAATATTTTATTAATTTAGTTTAGTATTATTTATAGTTATAATTTTGAGTTGTTTAAATTGGTTAGTTTGTAATTAAGTTAATTATTTTATTTCGTTAAGAGTAAGAAGTTTTTTAATTAATTTGTTAATTCGTCTTGTTTAAATTTTAACCAAATTCATTGATTAAATTTGATTTGCTCACCTTTGAAATTTATTCGGGCTATTGTTTGATTACAATTTTTAGCCAAAATCTTCCAATTAGCTTCAACACTTTAAAAGACCAAAAGCTTGGGCCTTTTTCCAACCTTTCAACAACCCATTCTATTTATTCTGCCCATAAAGCATTTTATGCACTTCAATTTAGATTCTCCAATTCTAATCAGCCCAAAATCCCTGCCAACCTAACTCCATGACCAGACTTGGCCCAAATCTAGTTCACAAAAGAAACCCAGAAAATTCTTTAACTTTAGCATCAGCGAGTGAAGCAACAACGAAAGTATCAAATGACGTCTTCACAACGTCAATTTCGAACGACGCCTGTATGCTCCTCACGTTACACGAAAATCAGCGAGTTCATGGAGAGGACACAACGCCTGTACGCGCCTCACACGAGACGAACAACAACGAGTTCACGGAGAGGACACGGTGCGAAGATGGCATCAATAATTTTCCCCTCCAACATTCACAAATACACGGAGAAAAGGACACAACGTCTATGCAGACAGCTTTATCCGTGTCTCCCTCAACTCGTAGAGCTTTTTACCAGCAACAACGCCGTTCTAATACGCTAGTACATGCAGATTTGTCCATGCCCGCGTGGGATTGAGCCACGCAATGGCTCAAGGACGTTGGAGCAATCTGAGACGTCCACCTCCCCTTTTACCCGTTTGAATTTGCTGAATTGTGGACGTTTGGGAATTTAAATTGGGATTTTTGACTTGGGCCCTGTTTCTTACCCAAAAGTTTTCAGCCCTTTTTCCCCCAAATTCTGAACCCTAATCTTCTCCTATATAAACCTCTCTCCTTTTCCATTGTACGGGTTGGAAAATTTTAAGTGAGAAAGAGAATAGCACAGTAAAATAGCTAGAGAAATATATACAAAATACGTTTGAGAAAAGGGAGGAGATAACTAGTGTTGGTTCGAGTATCATTCTCCTTTCTTGTTCACTCTCACTTCACAACGTCTGTTTGAGTCCAAGTTTCTGCCCGAAATTCTTGTTCATTGTGCGTATTTGAGTTTTGTGGAGGAAGGATCGTAGTCGCTGACTCGTAGTCTCATTTGCAACTCAAAAGAAGGTATTGTCTTCATTTTTATGATGCTCTCCTCCTTTCTTTTTCAATTTTCAAGAAAATGATGTGTTCCAATGTCCGAAAGGTCTTATTACGTGGTTGTTTGTTGTTAGTCATTGTTGGTCTGTTGATGTTTCACTACGATATATTTACTCTTATATGATTACACTATTTGGTCGAGTCGAACTTGTAGATTTGCATCTAATGTAGATGTTTCTGGGCATATTTTGAGTTCTGTTCGTTATTCCTTCTTTTAACTCTATTGCTTAATGTCGTTGGGTTTGTGTTGCTTCGTTTATACAGTGTTTAAGTATTAGGTGTGTTGTGTTTAGCTTGTTTACTGTTCAATGTTGCTATTTGTGTAAGTTTAAGTCCTCACATCAATTTATATGGTTAATGTACATGGTGTAGTCGCGCGCCTGTTCTAATAGCCTAGGTTTATCTATTTCTTCAATGTCTTTGAGTTCTTATTGCCTAATGTGACTTGCTTAAATCGGTCGTGTGCTCATGCTACTTAATCGAGTGACCTTTCACTTGTCTCCTTGCTTTTCCAGATCCGCCCCAAATATGTTCATTTTCAACCTTTGTGTTTAATCTATCTCAAAATAGCACCCTCTATTCAATTAGCTGCACTCTCGTCTTGATGTTAGTTTGATGCCTTAAAAATGCTAAAACATATTGGTTCTTGTTCCCTCCCCATTGCTGGAATTTTTAATTTTTTAATTTCTTTTCTTTTTGTTTATTATTCATGATTAGAAATTGTGCAATTTTTTTTATCATATGATGTCGTATTATGTTGTTGTCTAGTTTATACCCAAAGCATGTCTATTTTTAAATAAAATAAAATGGTGACTTTGCTGGGGAATTGAACGGTTCTAACCTTAAAATCAACTTGTTTGGCTATATGTGTTTAATTATTTACTTGTCTTATTTATTGTATATATTAAACTTTGACATTCATGACATCGATTCCACCAAACGGCAAGTAGTTTGCATTAAGAAGGCGGTTATGTGGCTTACCACGAATGTCCTTAAGAAAAATACCTTTTGAATTCTTTTGAAGTGAACCAAATAGTTGACTTATGGTCATCCAACGTCGTTTATTAGACTTCACCGCTTTGTTTGTTCGACTCGGGTAACCTGTCTTTTCTAAACCAATTTTTGTCAACCTAGAGTAGAGCAAAATCAAATTCAAATTTAAGCAACAGCCTAAGACGGCTTAATACCTAAGGCATATTCAGTCCATTAGTAAAGAAAACTGAAATAACTAACTGACTGTCTGTCTATGAAACCTCTAAAACAACAGAGATGGATGTTGGGACAAACCCCACAACATCCTAATGGACTAAAGTAGAAAATAATGAAAATAGATCCTCCTGAATGTAAGGAGGCTCACCAACTGACTCTGAACTGCTCACTGGATCAACGGTGCGCTGGAATGTCGATCCTAGTTACTTGTATCTGCATCATAAGACGATGCAAGCCAACTGGCATCAGTACATTGAATGTACGAGTATGCGAGTTGGAAAGATAAAACAACATAGGCTTGAAAAGGAATCTGAAAGAAACTGAAGAACTTACCTGGCTCAACTCAACACAACATAACTGAACTCATTTCAATATAAAGCAATTTAAAACAAGTGAAATATAAAGAAAAACTATTTAAAAACATGATGTAAACTGTGTGTGTGTAAAGATACAACATAACTCTGAAATGTATGTAAAAATACAATAATTGATGTATATAAAAATACAGTAACATCTGTGGGAGTTTCTCTAACCGATAACCATCACATAAGAGCTATAGTGATGATACAACGATCTACCTCACGCTGCCAGCGCATCCTATATCCGGCCAAATGTATAGGACCTGAACTACTAAGTGGATCCACTAGTCTATTGTGAAAAGTTTTCATCTAAAAAGTATGACCCTTGTCTACCCATGGTGGCTACATGGTTTTATGGAGACGTGAGTTATCTGAACTCATGCTCGCCCCCAATTCGGTGCTCAATACTACTCCAAAAATATACTAGCCCTTTATGTTTTAAAAACATACTTCTTTCTGTGACTTAAGATTAGTGCTAAAAAACATAGCTCAAAGACTATCTTGAAAATCTCAATTTCCCCTCTTGCTTCATTTAGAAAGCTATTACTCTTTTCTGAAAACTAGCCCGAAGGTTCTTTGAAAATCTCAGTTTCCATTCTTATTAAAAAGTGAATACATTTTTATATCTCTTTGGGAATACATAGTCCCTATATACTTCTTTGAAGAAAAGAACTTCAACTATACTTCTTTACTGAACTCAAAACTTAAGTTTTAAAACAAACTTAAAAGCATGTGCAAAAGACTTATTGAAAAGACTTTGAGAACTTCCTAGACTTGGCTCTTGACTTTCCTTGAATTTGAATTGATGGATTCAAGGTTATGATTCATATTTATGGATGATTTCTAGGTGTTTAGAAGTCATTTAGAGTAGTTAGGATCAATGGAATGTGTCAGGACACCTTAGAACAACTTAAATAGGCTGAACGATGAAAAACTAGGGAAAAACACCGATCCAAGCGCATTCCTGGCGCGCCGCACACGACCCCATTTTACTGGGGCTCGTTTTGTGTGCACTACAGGCGCGCCGTCCCAGCCTCCTGGCGCTATGGGGCGCGACGCGCCTAGCCCTCCCCTGGTGCGTCTGACAAATTTTTCAACTCATTTTCTAATCCCAAATCATTTTAAATCGATTCCTTTTCTCAATGCTTTCTTAGATTCAGATACCCCACGCATGTACACTAGAATCTAACTCGAAACAATTCTTAACATTGCTAAAACGTCTCAAGAAAACCCATCAATCACATGTAAGTTCAAGAATGAAAACAATTCAAGAACACAACTCAAGAACATCAAATTCTAACTCTTTTAGAACGAAAATCACTGAATTAAACATGCTTGGTGCATGGGTGAACTAACTCAATGCTATGTGATCTCACATACCTTGTAGGGATCACCCCCGATGAATTCCACAAGCCAAACTTCGACGATCTTGAATATGCTTGCTTCCATTTCTCCTTTCTCCTTAGCCCTAGCGTGAAATCCCATATTCTAAAACTGACTAAAATCTGATTTGACCCATATTAAACTCCTAAAAAATGGATTAAAATAAAAGGGCAATGAAAAGACTTACATACCCCTTAAAATTCTGGATTGGACATTTCCTTAATCCAACAGCCCAACTTCCAAAGGGAATAACTCACTTATCCAAACTCGGAATCGCTCAAACTTGGTAGAGTTGGAAAGATCATTCCAAGAGCTTTACAACTATATCTAGAACTACACCTAACTCATCCTGAGGTAGGAGCTATGGTCGTTTGAAGTTGACGAAAAACTCACCTTAACTTACTTAAATATTTTCCAGATTTCCTTATACTTTCCAAAAATAACTATTTCTAGATTTTAAAACTTCTTTCTAGTTGCGAGATGTTATAGTTTCATCTCAAAATATGTCGTAGTACGTGGTGACAGACAAGTTGTACTTCCTCTACAAGGTATTTGGGGTATCCGCCCATATGCACCCATTCGGGTCCTGAGGTAGTTCGGAAGAAAATAAACTACACCTTTGAACACATACTACCGTGTCTATGTGTTCGACATAAGTGATGATAGAGTTCTTAACGCTTCAGAGGTGCTAAAAGAATGGAAGCAAGCAGTGTGAATGGATAAAGACATCATTGCCGCGAACCGATTTAATGCTGGGTATGCCGAAACTTACAAAGCTTGGTTGAAAGACAATTTGCAAGGCATCTCCTTCCCAGTTCCAAACATCCACCGCAGTTTGGAGGAAAATGAGTCCAAGGCTTTGATATAATTGAGAGAGGTAAAAAAGGAAGCTCATGAAATGCATAATGAATTCCTCCGAAAGCAAGAGAAGGACAAATACGTCCTCGAGAGTGTAACTCAAGAGTTAGAAAGCTTGAGGGGCGATTTGGGGGAGCTGAACTCATGGATTGAAGGTAAGAAAGGAGAAATGTGGTTTAAAGATTGGAAAGAGAAGGGGCATCGGTGCGACGGATACTTGATGATGATTCAGTACAGGCTTCAGCACCACATGGGATAAAATAAGAGAAGCAGATCAGAAGCGGGGCCGTCGGGGACATCTTAGTGGATTTCGCCCCTGCGTGTGACTTTCTATGTGTATCTGTTGTTATTTACCCCTGTGTGGGCTTGCTTTTCTTGTGTTGTGGTACTCTTTTTAAATGACCCTTGTGTGGGCCTTTCCTATTGTATTTCCCTTTTATTCCCTATTACCCCTGCTTATTTTCACCTTTTGAACATTATTTGATATATGCAAAATTTTCTTTGGGATAACAAAATGGTTCAATTCTACACATATATCTTTCAAATACGCTAGGCTTACCTTTGGCACAAAAGGCCCCCCTACTTGTTCAGGACGCGCGATAGCCGCTTGTGTGCTTTAACTGCTTATGTGATATGTTGCTTTGTATGCGGACATTTTAGCCCACTCCTTTTCAAAAAAATTCTAAAAATCCCTACAATACCAAATATAAGTCACTACCCAAAATGTTCGACCAAAATTCCCCGAGTCTTGAGTTTCTCAGCCAAAAATAAAAATCCACTATCAAATCACAAACAGTACTCTATCATCTTAGGAAAGGTAAATCTGCCGCTAAGATGGAAGGAAGCCAGAATGTCGGAGTTGAGCTGATTGAGGAGTATTTAAGGATGAAACTGCATTGGATCAACCAGGAAATTGAAGAAAAGGGAATAGAGCTAGAACTCACCACTGCAGTCGCACTAGCCAAAAGTGCAGCATTAGACGTGGAGATGGCAACTAAGAAGGTAAAATTAGGTATCATGGACGAAGAGATAACTGCTATGCGGAAGAAAGATGAGGATATAGCCCTGAGGCTTTAAAGCGTGAGCTAAAAATACTCTTTCTTCAATCAAGAGGCCAATGCCATCAGTCCTAAAGGCACTCAACCTGAAGTTACTGAAGAAGAACTCGAGGAAGAAATTATCTATATGCCTCATTTCCAAGGACGTTTGAAAGAAGGGGACGAGAAGATCACCCTCCAAGCATATGAGCAAAAACATAGCGTGTCAAGTCGAACTACAAACAACCTGATTCCTTAAGTTGAGGGATATGTAGGTAGGATCAATGTTGAAAACTCGGTTGTATTCCAACATTCTCTCTTAAATCTTATTCTCGAGCATTCCGCTTTCTCCATAATCCGATATTGCGATAGCTCTTCAATTCTTTCAAAATTGTGCGTGAAATAAAGTGTATCGAACTACAAGTGGCCTGAATTCTCATATAGTTTGAGATATGTAGGAATCCCACTTTCGGGGTTTGACCATAATTCTTAAAGTCCGTACCAAATCCCTTTTCCAAAAGATGGAGATGTGGTCGGTCAAAATTGGATTCGTCAATTTCATTTTCCTCATATTTCTTTCATCAATCCAAGTCAAACGAGGGACAGTTGTTGACACTCAATTTTGACCCTCCCCGATAATAATTAATTTCCGAGCTTTTTCATTTTCAAATGATTTAAAATAATGAGCCTTATAAAATTCAAATAGTTTCAAGGTTATTTTAAGTAATTTAAGTTGATTTTTATAGTATTTTGAATAATAAATATATTTCATATAATTATATTTGTAATTAGTATATTTTATAAATATTTGAAAATCATATCAAAAGATTTCTACATTGTTAAAATAAATATTTTATTTATTTAGTTTTATTTTGAATTGTAGTTTTAATTTTGAATTAATTAGTTTGTATTTAAATTAATTATTTTATTTCGCTAAGGTTAAGAAGCTCATTAATTGATACTAATTTGTCTTATTTTGTTGTTAGCCAAATTTGCCAATTTAATTTAATATGGCAAAAATTTCAACTTAAATTGGTTACAATTGTAATTCGATAGTTATTTTGTAATTGCAAATATATAGCCATTTCCTATCATAGTTTCCAATTCTTTAAGACCCAAAAATTGGGTCATTTAATTCCAGCCCAAATTCCCTTTTATTCTCCAGCAGCCCATCAAATTTCCCTGCCAACCCAACTCTCAATTCGACCCAATCCTCGACCCGGTCCAACTCTAGTTCACCAAAAGAACTATAAGCAGAGCCATCGACTTCAACATTCCCAGCAAACAATGCTCACAAGCGGCATTAACACAGCAGCAACTCACGATCGAAGCAGCGTCATTGATTCCAACGGCAATAAGCAGTAACGATGAAACAACGTGAAGAAAAATAGCAAAAATGATTCACGAAGAGCGACGACAATACACGCTTCCCATTCACGGCGTCAATATGCGTACATCAGTACACTGTGTTCCTGTCTTCTTCCTCAACGTCTCTCTCCAAATAGTATTGTCGCAGCAAAAAAAGGCATCTGTTGTAGCCGCATTTCAGTCCTTGTAGCCTCGAGATGGAGACACATCGCACCCAAGGACGGTCGGGTTGATCCTAAACGTCTACCTCGTCCCTCTCCACTTTGAATTCAGTTGAAAATTTGGAATCAAGCAACATTTTCCTCCAGTTTTGGATAACAATTGGATTTTAAAATTCGAATTGGGCCTTATTCTAATCCGATTTCTCACCTCTTTTCCCCTCAAAAAGAACCCTAATTTTCCGCTATAAATAGCTCGTTCTTCTTCTTTGTTAAGGATTGGAAAAAAAAAAGATAGAATGAAAGACCAGAACTTACTGATAAAAGAACAAGTTGTTTGAAGGATCGAAAACAGGATTCAAAAATAGAGAAGCGAACCAGTGCTTCTTACAGATCGAGTCTAAGGAGGTCTGATTCTAATTTTCCTTTTTTTTTTGTTCGTCGTTCTCCAAAGTTTATCAGTGGTGGTGGAATAGCTCACTCTTCTTGATCGTTATCTCGTTTCGCTGCACTTAGAAAGGTAAACCTTATTTCAGCTCTTTCCTTTTATTTTTTTGATGTGTTGTCTGTCTACTTCTTTGTCATTGTGAATTTTTGAAGTGTCGGAAATTTTAGATCGTTTCAATTTAGGGTTGATTACGAATCAGTGATGGAACTTGTTTGTGTCGATTCTCTTTGAAAGTTTGATGATTTCGCTTTGTCTCGAGTTCCTTTTCCCCTTAGTCATGTCTCCTTATGTCATTGTATTTCTCATAATGTTGACTGTGTGCCATGCTGGCTGTTTATTCTTTGTTAGTCTTCATGTCTGGCTACTTGTCTTGGTTTCAATTTGTATGAAGTGAGTAAAATGGGGAGACAAGTTGTTCATTTCAAACTGCTTAAACGTCCATTTTGTGTTGGTCTGCTCTGTTTCCTGTTTCTTTTGATGCTACTCTTATTAGATTTTATTTGCACATTTTTATTCATTTCTCTTTACATTGAAGCATGCTAAAAAATGATTTTAATATTCGTATTTAAGTCATTTTCGATTTAATGGTGTTTGGTTGCCCCATTCTTCCATTCCCCATTGTTGTTTGATGTTTAGTATCTTACTGCCTATCTTACTGAAGTTGTTTCCTGGTTAATCATCTTTGATAGGGTATATTTGTTCTTATGATACTTACTGTTAAGCATAATTTTGGCCTGAATGGTTTCTGGTATCCTTTCGAGATTACATGGTCATTAGCTAGTTGTAATTTAATTGTTTTAATTGTTGAGATGTCTCAAATGTGTTTTTCTTTTCTTGTTTATTGTTGGAATTGTCCTTTTATTCAAACTCTACTTTAATCATTAACTATTTGAGGCCATTAAAGTACTCTATATTGATTTTCCAAACAATAATGAACAACAGGTAACAAGCTAACAAATAATGAGAAATTCAAAACAATAACTAACTTATTTAATAGTCAAAACAAAGGTAAGAAATTAATGAATTTAAACTCTAATAAATATGACCAAGCAAAGTTAAGATAGACATAAATAACCAAATTAACTTAAATTTTGCTAATTACCAAACAATTAAACCGAAAGGTCAAACAAAGATCATAACAATATGAAATGAAAAATTAAGAAGGCCATATATCAATGACAACGTAATAGAAACCAAAACATCAATACTATTTAATTATTATTAAAGCCAACACATGTGTCACTTTATAGGAATTGAAAGAAAACAAGCCACTATTAACTGATCATAACTCCAATATTTATCTACAAATAAAATGAAGTAACCAATAGTAGTCATACACTAAACAAAAATAATAAAATTCAAGTCAACATTCATAAACAGTAGATATAAAAAAGAGAGTAAAATTAAAAGGGGTCATTGGGTTGTTGCTTTTCCGAGCAGATCTGGAGATGAGAGGCTCATCAGAGTTTTGCGGATTTTCAGACTTCGAGAGCTCCTGGTTGCTGCTCACTGTTCTTCCATTTTTTCGATGGTTCTGGATAGAGCTTGAAACTTGATGGAATTCACTAGAACACCTACAAAACTAATAAAAATTGATAAGGGCAAAGGGATAACAAGACCAGACATCGTTGGAGCTTGGTTCTCCTTATTTGATGAAGCTTGGAGTTGTTGAACTCGTCGTTTTGTTGTGGTTATGCTAGCTCAAAAATCGATGTTCGCCGGAGCTCAGGCGGTTGTTCGATTTGTTGTTCTTTGTTGGAAAAGTGAGGAGAACAATGGTTTAGAGTTCTCTAGTGACTGGTTTGGAGCTCAAGTAGGCAGAGTCACCATTTTGTTTTATTAAAATATAGACTTGTTTTAGAGTTGCCACTTAATTTTTAAAGTAAAATTAAGAAAACTATCTTTTCCAAAAAATTAAAACAGAAATCTAATAAAAATATTATAAGGGGTTCGGGGTTCATATTAGCATTTTGGGAAGGATTTGAGAGCATCCGAAATGCCCGCTAACACGCGGCTATTCGATAATTAACTATTTGGCTAAACAACTTTAAAAAAATACATATACTTGAATAAGAGAAAGTAAAAATATTCACTTAATTTTTAAATAGTCAATTCAAAATGGCTATCTTTTGGGGCATTGATTAGGAAAATCTTAAAATTAAATAAACACATTGTAGCAAATAAATAGGTAAGGAAAGGAAATTTGGGCCCAAGTCTGGATCTGTCCGCCTGGGCTAGCACTCGAGTCTATTTTTTGTTTTGGGCTTTTGGCCCATTTAAATCATTTGTACCTGTCTTAATCTAACATAAAGAAATATTTTCTTTTAGGACTTAGGCCCAATTCTTTCACCCGTCCTAAATTCTAACGATATGATAATAAAAAAGGGCGGGCCTTTGGACCCACGTCTGCCATGTATACAACATATACAGAGTGCATATTGTTGCATATCCTTGCATATCGGCACCAATTCTCATATTTTTGCTTTCGAACACCTATACGTCAATTTTCGAGACCTGCTCTTCGATTTCTATGGTTGGCTGACTCGATAAAGGATTTTTGGGGGGCTTCTTTCGAATGCAAAGGTTGGGTCCGTGAGGACTTGGACAGGTTTCACATGCATCACAAATAACGAGAATAAGTAAGTAATGAAAGATGGTTTAATATAAGAAAGGAACTAATAAATTGAACTTATATACTACTGCACTTCACTTTTGAACATTGTAAAGATAAAGAGGCGTATCACAAAAGGGTCTTAAATCCATATTTTATGACATTTCAATGACTTTAATCAATTAAAGAAATAACCATAGTCAAATTTAAACAGATGCCAAATTTCAGCACTAAATAAATTAATACCTCATCTAGGATTCCAAATCCAAAATAACTTAACCATAACCAACAAATGACCCTATATCTCTAGACGGACCATTCAGAGTAAACAATGAACCAACAACGAGTATAAAAAGAGCGGATATATTCCACCAACGATGATCAACAAGGAACAATAAATAAATAAAAATAAAAAATAAAATAAAAAAAGAACAAGTGAATCACCAATTTAGGCATAGCTCCAAGTATCATAAATAAACGGACCTTCCTAACATATAACATACTTCAAACAATAAGAGAATATGAACATTGCTTTTATTCAATTAGAGGGGCAACAATAAGCCTATAATACTAAAGAATTTAAAACATGCTTTGGGTATGAACTAAACAACCACATAATATGACATTCTATGATAAAAAAAATTGCACAATTTCTAATCATGAATAATAAACAAAAAGAAAAGAAATAAAAAAAAAATCTAGCATTGGGGAGGGAACAAGAACCAACATGCTTTAGCATTTTTAAGGCATCAAACTAACATCAAGACGAGAGTGCAACTAACATAATAAATGGTGTTATTTCGAGATAGATTAAACACAAAGGCTAAAAAATGAATATTTTTGGAGTTGATCTGGAAAAGAAAGGTAACAAGTGAAAGGCGATTAAGTAGCATGAGCACACAATCGATTTAAGCAAGTCACATTAGGCGATAAGAACATAAAGACATTGGCGAAATTGATAAGCCTAGTCTATTAGAACAGGCGCGCGACTACGCCATGTACTATGTACATTAACCATATAATTTGATTTGAGGACTTAAACTTACACAAATAGCAACATTGAACAGTAAACAAGCTAAACACAACACACCTAATACTTAAACATTGTATAAACTAATGGAGCAACACATACCCAACGACATTAAGCAATAGAGTTAAAAGAAGGAATAACGAACATAACTCAAAAATATGCCAGAAACATCAATATTAGATGCAAATTTACAAGCTCGACTTGACCAAATAATGGAATCATATAAGAGCAAATATATCGTAGTGAAACATCAACAGACCAATAATGATAAACAACAAACACCACATAATAAGACCTTTTCGACATTGGAACACATCATTTTCTTGAAAACAGAAAAAGAAATGAGGAGAGCATCATAAAGAAGAAGACAGTACCTTCTTCCGAGCAGCGAATGAGACAACGAGTCAGCGACTACGATCCTTCCTCCACAAAACTCAAATACGCACAATGAACAAGAATTCCAGGCAGAAACTTGGACTCAAACAGACGTTGTGAAGTGAGAGTGAATGAGAAAGGATAATAACACTCGAACCAACACTAGTTATCTCCTCCCTTTTCTCGAACGTGTTTCATATATATTTCTCTAGCTATTTTACTGTGCTATTCTCTTTCTCAGTTAAAATTTTCCAACTGCTACAATGGAGAAGGAGAGGGGTTTATATAGGAGAAGATTAGTGTTCGAAATTTGAGGGGAAAAGGGCTGAAAACTTTCGGGTAAGAAACAGGGACCAAGTCAAAAATCCCAATTCAAATTCCCAAACGTCCACAATTCAGTAAATTTGAAAGGAAAAAAGGGGAGGTGGATGCTCAGATTGCTCCAATGTCCTTGAGCCCTTGCGTGGCTCAATCCCACGTGGGCAAGGACGAATCTGCAAGTACGAGCGTACTGTATGAGTTGAAGTAGACACGGATAAAGTTTTCCGCATAGACGCCATGTCCTTTTCTCCGTGTATTTATGAGCGTTGGAGGGGAAAATTGTTGATGCCATCTTCGTGTTGTGTCCTCTCTGTGAACTTGCTGATGTTCATCTCACGTTAGGCGTGTACATGCATCGTGTCCTCTTCGTGATGTAACATTTCGCAAATTGAAATAACTAGGAAGAAGCTTTAATTTGGAAATAGGTGTTTTTTTGGGAAGAATTAAAAATTTGAAAAGTTAGTTAAGTTAGCAAAAGTGAGTTTTAGGTCAACTTCAAACGATCATAACTTCTAGCTCAGGATGAGTTAGGTATATTTCCATATATGGTTGGAAATCCCTTGAAATAATCTTTCCAACTCCGCCAAATTTGGAAATTTCGAGTTCGAATGAGTGAGTTATACCCTTTGGAAGTTGGGTTGTTGGAAGAAGGAAAGTCCAATCCGGAATTTTAAGGGGTAGTTTGGTCTTTTCCTTACCCAACTTAATTAATTCATTTTTTTGGTAATATTTTTAGGGGCTAAACTGACTGGGTTCAGTTTACGCTTTTGAAAAACAGAGTTAAGGTTTTTGGAGAAAGAACACAAGAGAATAGAGAAGACGAAGAGCAAGATTCGTCATTTCAAAAGGATTTGATCTCGGATTTCTTCAAGGATTTGATTCCACTAGGTATGTGAGTCTCTCATAGAGTTCGGTTCATTCACCCACGCGTCAAGCATGTTTAATTCAGTGAAATTCGTCCTAGAAGAGTTAGAAAATTGATGTTCTTGACAAATATTCTTGATTTCGAATGTTGTTAGCGAATTTGGACGAATTGAGAAGTTTATGAAATCCTTACATTGAGTTTAGGGTTGCTTTGAGTTAGTTTATTGAGTATACATGCTGGGCATCGATATTTAAAATGAATTTGAGGAAGATAATCTAATTTAGGTGGATTGAGGCTGAAAAACGAAGAAGGAAAAAGTCAAGTAAGGTTCATGAAACAAGTCCGCATCGCGGACTTGTTCCCCCTGTGAACAAAAATCTGTTCCGCGTCGTGGAGAGGACGCGGACTCCACTGTTTCAAAATTTAATTTCGCAAGCATTTATTTAAGAGCATCTCCACATCGCGGACTTATTCCAAGACGGTGATTTCGTAACTTTTCTCAAGTTTGCTATTCGAAATCATTCCTAAACATCAAGAGACCTTTCCTATCACAAATCATAATCCTTGAATCCATAATTTAATTCAAGGAAAGTTAAGAGTCAATTCAAGTTAAATTAAAAGTCAATTCAAGTGAAGTCATCAATGTTTTCAAGGGTCTTTTACAAATGTTTTAACTTTGTTAAGACTAAAAGTTTCAAGTTAAGCTAAGACTAAAGAGTTGAGTTCATTTCTCAAAGAAGCTATAAGGGAACTAAGTATTCCCTAAGAGTTTATAAATGTTTTCACATTTGAGCAAGAAAAGGAAACATCGATTCCAAGAGAGCTTTTAAGCCAAATTTTGAGTAATTATCTCAAACCAAAGAAAGAAGATTGTTTTTATAAACATATGAGCTAAGTATATTTTTGGGAATAGTATCGAGCACCGATATGGGGATGCGAGTTCATATTAACTCAAGTCTCCATAAACCATGTAGTCATCATGGGTATTAATGGGTCATACTTTTTAGATGATCACATAAGTTAAGCTAGTGGATCCACTAAGTTAAAGTGTTCTATATGACGGCAAAGTATAGGACAATTCTGGCAGCGTGGGCAAGACGTTGTATCACCACTTAGGTTCATAGTGGTGGTTGTCAGTTAGAGAATCTCCCACATAAACTATATTACTTTATTATATGAGTAAAGTTGAGTTTGTTATTGCATTTTCTTTAATGAACTAAGTTTCTTTTATTGATTTATAAAGCTTTTCATATATTGCATGTGTTCATTGCTTTATTTTTTAGTTAAGTTATTCATGAGTTGAGAAGAGCCAAGGTAAGCGTTTCTTTCAGATTCTTTTCAAGCCTATGTATTGTTTAGCATTTCAACTCGCATACTCGTACATTCAATGCAGTTTTGCCAGTTGGCCTGCATCGTCTTATGTTACAGACACAGGTAACCAGGATCAGCATCCAGTGTCTCGTTGATCCTGCTTGAGCATTCAGAGTTTGTTGGTGAGCCTCCTTGCATTCCGGAGGACTCTTTTATTTGCTTTCTATTCTTTCAGATGTTAGGATGATCGAGGGTCCTGTCCCGACATCCCTCTTTGTTTTAGAGGCTTTATAGACAACTAGTAGTTCAGTTGCCTTTACATTATCATTCAGATGTTGTTTAAAGACTGAGTTGTCATTTTGGCTAAACTATTATTTCTTAAGTTATGCATGAGGTATTTTCTTATGTTTAAGTATTTCGCTGAGTTAAGTAAGTCAGGTCAAGGGTTCACTTGGGGCCAGCAAGGATTCTTGAGTGCTGACCATATCCAGGGTGTAGGCTCGGGGCCTGACACGTGAGCTCATTGTTGTTCGTCTCGTGTGAGGCGCATACATGCGTCGTTTGGAGTTGACGCTGTGAAGACGTCGTTTGATATTGCCGTTGTTGCATCACTCGCTGATGCTAAAGTTGGAGAATTTTTCGGGTTTCTTTTGTGAACTAGATTGGGCCAGGTCTGGTCATGGAGTTGGGTTGACTGGGAATTTGGGCTGATTGGAATTGGAGAATCTAAATTGAAGTGCTGAAAATGCTTTTTGGGCTGAATAAATAGAATGGGCTGCTGAAAGTCGGAAAATGGCCAAAACTTTTGGTCTTTTAAAGTGTTGAAGCTAATTGAAAGATTTTGGCTAAAAATTGTAAGCAAACAATAGCCCGAATAAATTTCAAAGGTGACCAAATCAAATTTAATCGATGAATTTGGTCAAAATTTAAACAAGACGAATTAATGAAAGAGCTTCTTACTCTTAACGAAATAAAATAATTAACTTAATTACAACTAACCAATTTAAACAACTCAAAATTATAACGATAAATAATACTAAACTAAATTAATAAATATTTATTGTAACAATGTAGAAATCTTTTGGTATGATTTTCAAATATTTATAAAATATACTAATTACATATATAATTATATGGAATATATTTATTATTTAAAATACGATGAAAATCGACTAAAAGTACTTAAAATAACCTTGAAACTATTTGAATTTTATAAAGCTAATTATTCTAAATCATTTGAAAACTAAGAAGGTCGGAGATTAATTATTATTATGGAGGGTGAAAATTGCGTGTTAATAACTGTCCCTCGTTTTACTTGGATTGACGCAAGAAATTTGAGAAAAATGAAACTGACTAATCAATTTTGACCGACCACATCTTCATCTTTTCTTAAAAATCGATACAAACTTTAGAATTATGGCCGAATCCCGTAAATGGGTTTTCTACATATCTCAGGATATATGAGAATTCAGTCCACTTGTAGTTTGGTACGCTTGATTTGACGCAAGATTTTGAAAGAAATCAAAAGTTATCCCGATATCGAATTATGAAGGCATCAGAATGCTTGAGAATACAATTTACGAGAGAATATTGGAATACAATCGAGTTTTCAACATTGATTCCGCCTACGTATCGCTTAACGTAGGGAATTAGGCTGCTTGTAGTTCGACTCAATCGGTTGAAAATCTATTATGCAAGATGACCTTTGGTTCTGAAAAAAAGCGACAAAGTAAGTCGAGTATGAAAAAGAGGCTTGCAACCTCTCAGCCATGAACGTGGCATGCTTCACACCCATAATTAAGAACTTATACGAACATAATTTCCAAAACTCTTAGAACATTGTCACTTATATTGGAAAACTATTTCCGGTGAAACCCAAAATTTTCCGGATGCGGAACAGAAACCAGTAAACCTGAAGAAAAACCCAGGTGCCTTCTAGTAGGGGTGTGGTTTGATTGTGGTGGAAGTCACTCCTCAGCTCGCGTCCTAAGAGTTTGACACTCCTCTTCGGACTATGTCCCAGTTTGCTGCTAAGAAAAGGTTTCATATTGTGCTGCATCCTTTTTTATGTCATCCGCAGTTGTGGTTTGTTTTGGGAGAATTCATCATTTCGGATGCTCTCGACAAAGACTGAGATAAAACTCATTAGCATAAAAAATGTAGTTCAAATGGGGATATATCATCTTTTACCGTGTTGACACTTAATTTTTCTCCTTGAACATTTGACGGTAAATTCATCGAATTTGACGTAAAACAAATAAAGCATGTGTCTCATATTTACAATATAATATTCAATGTACTCTTCCTTTGATGTCGAAGTAATAAAATAGGCTGATGTAATATGTTGATAGTTCTCTTGACGTCGTTTTTGCAAAGAAAATGATGTAACCGATGTTGATTTTCTTGCGATGGTGAATCTTTCTCTTGCGATGCATGACTTCCTTCTCTGCAATGCATGATTCTTTCTCTTTCAATGCATGACTCTTTTCTCTTGTGATGCATGGATCTTTCTCTTGCGATGCATGATTTCCTTCTCTATGATCCATGACTTTTTTCTCTTGTGATGCATGACTTTTTTCTCTTGTGATGCATGACTTCTTTCTCATGCGATGCATGACTCCTTTCTCTTTTCTCTTGCGATGCATGACTCCTTCTCCTTTCTCTTTTCTCTTGCGATGCATGACTTCCTTCTCTTGTGATGCATAAATCCTTTCTCTGCAACGCTTGACTCTCTCTCTTGCGATGTACGACTCTTTTCTCTTGCGATGCATGACTTCTTTCTCTGTGATGCATGACTTATTCTCTTGTGATGCATGAATCATTTCTCTTCAATGCATGGATCTTCCTCTTGCGATGCATGGATCTTTATCTGTGATGCATGGATCTTTCTCTGCGATGCATGACTCCTTCTCTTGATGTGTGAATACTTTGATGATGCCTCTCTGGTACCGAACGAAGATAATGCTTCACTGAGCAACATAGGTGATCTTCTGGGTGTCTTCTGGGTGACGATATCGTCTCAATCGACAATACAAATAAAAATGACTCTCAGAGTAGTGGTATCATCTCGTTTGACAATACAATATGAATTACTATCCGGGTAGGAATATTATGATATCTGACAATGTGATGCACATGAAAGTTCTCCAGGTGTCTTTAGTTGCTGGAAACAACAATATTGTTTTCTTCAAGGTTTTCATTTGTTCCATCTATGAACATAGTTGTAATGTTCATCGTGGACCTCGTCTTGCTGAGGATTTGGATGAAATAATACTACTCATGTTCCCAATTCTTTGGCATAAGAAGCATAAAACATTTTCCTGCATCCACAAAAAAATTGTTAGTTTAAAGTGAACTGATCTGTGTCGATTCCTTTGGTTGTCTGCTCCTTGTCTTGCTATCTCCGGTTGATCTCTCCTATCTCCCGCCTCTTGACTGATAGGATAAAACATTTTTATGCAAAATTATTGAAACACGAAAGAAAGGTTTTAAGAAAATAAGTTCCATGTCACGTCAAGCTTAACGAACGCCTTTGAAGTTGACGCTTTGGAGTCTATCCGATTATTTGCTGGGAATTATTCAAAGTTGTTCAAAACCGTTGATGAACCCTATCAAAATTTCTGTCTCAATTAACTGTCTTGGCATATCTTGAACTGTTGGTGAGTAAATCACGAAATTTTTTAGATCCTCTAAAAAATTTGGTCTCAGTTGCAAGTCTCAAAGTGACTCCGGTCTTGACTTTGTTGGAGAGATCTTCTTCTTGAGAATTTTTTAGTCCCTCTCAAAAAAAAATTCCTAGTTTCTATTGTAAAGAAAAATAGAAATCTTACGGGAGATATGACCGAGCCGTTGTGGCACCTACGTATCCCGTTGAGGCAGGAATCAGGTCAAACGTAGTTCCCATTATCGAGAATTAACAAAAATAAGAAAATAAAATAAGGAACCGACTGAGGCCGACATAAGCTGCTTACATATTTCATTCTTGAGAATTCATGTCGCACATAGTTCAAATACAAAAGGAAACATTAAAAGGGGTAAAAGGGGTGACCGAGGCCGCCATAGGCCGCCTACGTATCTCATTCTTGACAATTCAGGTCAGACGTAGTTCATTACAAAGGGGTAAAATTCTAAACATAAATGATTACAAGCAAATAGAACAATTACAGGGAAATAACAGAAATACAGACTGAAACTTCACATATAATATCTCTTGACAGCATCTGAGTTGATCAGTTTTGGCCATTAAGTGCCATCCATCTCTGGCAGGACAAAGGCACCTCTAAATAACACTTTGCAAACCATGTAGGGTCCTTGCCAATTTGGTGCAAATTTACCTTTGTACTCATCTTGATGAGGGAAAATGCGTTTGAGAACCAACTAGCCAATTTCGAACATTTAGGCTCTTACTATCTTTTCATCAACCAAGCTTAACTGGTCAATCCGCTTGCGGACCCAATCAGCATCATTCAATTCAGCTTCTTGGATGATTCTTAATGAAGGTATCTCAACTTCGGCATGTATAACTACTTCTGTTCCATATACTAACAAGTATGTAGTAGCTTCAATTGACGTTCTAACAGTCGTCTTGTATCCTAACAAATGATACGGCAACATCTTGTGCCACCCTCAGTAATTGTCAATTATTTTCCTCAATCTTCTTGATGTTCTTGTTGGCGGCTTCTACAACTCCATTCATTTGCGAACGATAAGCGATTGAGTTTCGGTTAGCAATCTTGAATTGTTCACATATCTTTCTGATCAAATGACTGTTGAGATTTGCTCCATTATCAGTAATGATGGATTCTAGTACTCCAAACCTATATATCAAATTGTTCCGGATGAAATCAGCTACAAGTTTCTTGGTCACTGATTTATACGATGCTTCTTCCACCCACTTGGTGAAGTAGTCAATGGCGACCAAAATGAATCTATGCCGGTTAGAGGCGGTTGGCTTTATGAGATCAATGACATCCATTCCCCAAGCTACAAACAACCAAGGTAAACTCATAGCATTGAGTGCATGAGGCGGCACTCGAATCAAGTCACCATGCACTTGATACTTATGACATTTCTGCACAAACTTGCAATAATCATGCTTCATAGTCATCCAAAAATAACGGCTCGGAGGATCTTCCTAGCCAAGGTGAGTCCATTCATATAAGTACCACAAACTCTAGCATGTATCTATTCCAGAAGCTTCACAACTTTACTAGCATCAACGCATCTGAGAAGACCTAGATTTGGAGTCCTTCTATAAAGGATTTCCCCACTTGGAAAGAAATTGTTAGCCATACGGCGTATTGATTTCTTCTGGTTGAACGTTGCATTCTTAGAATAAGTTTCGATCTCCAAATACTTCTTTATGTCAAAGTACCAAGGAAAATCATCTGGTTCTGTTTCAACATGTGAAAAATGGACAGACTGCTCTTTTATCTCTATATCCAAGGGATCAACATAACTTGTATCTGAATGTTTAATCATTGAAGCAATGGTGGCGAGAGCATAAACCAATTCATTTTGTGTCCTGGGAGTGTGGATGAACTCAATCTTGCGAAATCTCTTACACAACTTCTGTATATACTGCACATACGGTGTGATCTTTGGGTTCTTCACGGCCCATTCTCCTTGAACCTGATGAATCAACAAATCTGAATCTCCAATAACCAGCAACTCGTGGACATTCATTTAGATGGCCATCTTCAAACCAATAATGCAAGCTTCATATTCAGCCATGTTGTTCGTGCAATCAAATCGGAGTTTATCCTCCATAGGATAATGCTGACCAGATTCTGACACTAGGTTTGCCCCGATACCCTTTCCTTGGTGGTTTGTCACTCCATCAAAGAATACTCTCTAACCAGGGTATTTTTCAGAAATATCTTCGCCCACAAATGCAACTTCTTCATCGGGAAAATAGGTCTTGAGCGGTTCATACTCTTCATCAATTGGGTTTTCCGCAAGATGATCAGCTAAGGCTTGTGCTTTGATCGCATTTTGAGTCACATATACAATATCAAACTCACTCAAAAGCATTAGTCATTTAGCCAGCTTCCCAGTCGGCATCGCTTTTAGAAAAATATACTTCAATGGGTCCACATCATAGAGGAACCCGAGGCACATTCTAATGCTGTGATCCACGACGTCGTGATAAGGGCAAGGTTTCCAGATTTCATCTCCAAAGGCATCGACAAATCCGTCATCCCTTCTGATAGGGGTCAAGATCCCCCTTTGAACCAACTAACAGTAGATAGCCCACCGCGTTCTCTTAAAAGGTGTGAAGTAGTGACAGTAGAAAAAGTATGCCCTGTGAGCGGCATACTAAGTTCCGATTGATCAAAGGTAAAGAAAGTGTTATCACCCCACATAGAGATAATTTTCCCGATGTTGATCAGGTCGCAGATCGCGACCTTCAGTTCCACACACTCTTTTATGGATGGTAGGCTCATATATTATGTGCACCCTCATGTTCAACCTTGGATGTGGCCCCTTGAGGGGTTTCATGATGCGTGAAGCCTGAAGACGCTCGTAAATGAGAGCACATGAAATGACTTTTACGCATCTTAAAACCCCTAAGGGGACCGCATCCGTTGGCTCATCTGAGAGCTTATTGTGACCAACTCGTAGGAGTTAGTAGAGACGAAGCTTTGTTAATGCGGCTCTTTAGCCGAAACTTGAAAGGGGAGGCACTAGAATGGCTCACTTCCCAAGTTATGAAGCAGTGGTCCAGTTGGAGCGCGTTTGCTAGAGATTTTGCCGAGCGATTTTCTTACAATGTCGAGATCGTTCCTGATCACTATTCTTTAGAAAAGATGAAACAAAAGTCAAGTGAAAGTTACAAGGAATTTGCGAATATATGGAGAAATGAGGCATCTAGGGTTCGACGTCCTATGTGTGAGAAAGAAATTGTTGAAGTATTTGTGTGGGTTCAAGAGCCCGAGTATTATGACAGGATCATATTGCTCGTTGGAGCGAAGTTCACCGAGATAGTAAAGGTAGGTAAGACTATTGAAGACGGACTAAGAACCGGGAAGATTGCCCGTGTTGCTGCCTCGTCCGGATCCTCGGGGCTATTGAAGAAGAAGAGAGAAGACATGTCTTTTATTTCTTGTGCATCTGAGGGAAAGAAACCCTCAAGAAAATCCTCATCGTACCAAGGCCACTCTCGACCTTCGCAGAGTTCACACCCGACTTGTTATAGACAAGCTGATTATCAAACCCCTCCCCCAATTACCAAAATGCTCCCCCTCCAGATTATCAAACCTCTTCCCATGTTTACCAAACTCGACCTCCAGTATACCAAACCCCACCTCCTCATTACCGAAATGCCGCCCCAAATTGTGAAAATGTCCAGACAAATTACCAAGGTCCTCCCCTAGTATATCAAACTGCACCCAATTACTACCAAAATACCCCTCCAAACTACCAAGCTCCATAACTAATTTACCAAACCAATTCTTATCCAAGATATCAAGCCCCCCGCCAAAACGCTCTAGATTATCGTCAAATGCCTCCCCTTCAACAAGGAAATTACAATCCTCTTCCAAGGTTTGAGAAGAAGCCCGCTAGAAATTTCACTTCACTCATTGAAAGCCGAACAAAGTTATTCAAGTGATTGACTGCGGCAGGTTTTATGCATCCAGTTGGGCCCAAGCCTGTTGACACCAACTCTAGATTTTACAAACCAGATCAAAGATGTGCATATCATTCCAATTGTGTTAGACATGATACCGAAGACTGTATTAACCTGAAGCACAAGATCCAGGACTTAATCGATGAGAGAGTAGTCACTCTTCAGATTGTTGCACCCAATGTCAACAATTATTCTCGTTCGAACCATGAGGGCGTCAATATCAATATGATAGAGTCAGATGAGAAGTGGTGCACGACAAAAACAATTGTCTCGGCTGGGCCAAATGACCTCGAAAAGGTTGTGGCTTCGTTGTCCGTAAAGGAGAAAAATAAATTTATAATTATGACACCTCAGAAGGTTGTTGCCTTGGTGTCAAAAGAAATTCCCACCAGACAAAAATGTGTGATTGAAACGGCTGCTACCCAAGGTATGACTAGATCTGACAAGTGTTATACACTAGAACAGTTTGCCTAGGGAGGGCAGAAGAAGGATCAACCTAAAAGGAAAATTAATGAAGCTGAAGCAGAAGAGTTCTACAGAAAGATGCAACTAAAAGATTACTCAATCGTGAAGCATCAGGAGAAAACCCAACTCAGATTTTTGTGTGGGCCTTGCTGATGAGTTCACAACTGCATAGGCAAACTTTGATGGAGGCTTTGGATGACACATATGTGCCTGTGGGTACTAACAGTGATAATATGGTGGTCATGATAAACCAACCGTTCGAGGACACCACATCAGTTTCTATGACGAAGAGCTTTCCTTTGAAGGCAAGATGCACAACAAAGCTCTACGCATCACCATTATGTGTCGAGACAAGGTTATAAATTGCGTCTTGGTCGATGATGGATCTGGTCTCAATATTTCCCCACTTTCGACTCAGAGGCAACTAAAAGTTGACTTGGGAAAGGTTCACCAGAACTAAGTCAATGTGAGGGTTTTTAATGGAGAGCAAAGAGACACGTTGGGTGCAATAAACTTGCGGATTCAGATAGGTCCTGCAAAATTTAATTTCGAATTTCAGGTGTTGGATATCAATACTAGTTACAATTTGCTTCTGGGAAGACTCTGGATCAACATGGTTGGGGTTGTGCCTTCTACCCTTCACTAACGGATGAAATTTGTTTGGAAGGACAAGGAATTGGTCAGTCATGGTGAAGTGAGCCATTACAATTGGTACGCGCCAATCGTTGATGATATCTCTCGAGGTTGTGATTTATACACGGTGAAGCTGGTAAATGCCACCGGTGATGATTTGGCTCCACAACCCTCTATGCCTTCTGTGTACAAGATGATAGCTATTGTTATGCTCCGGAGTAGTTTCGAACTAGGTTTCGGATTGGGGAAGCTGTTTCAAAGAATTGTTGAGCCTATTCAAATTCCAATCAGAGGGGAAAAGTTTAGTTTGGGGTATGTCCCCACATATGATGATGAAGCAGAGGTAATGAACAAGAGTGCTTATCGAGCGTTGTCCAGGCCAATTCCTTATTTGTACCAGTCATTCCTGGTGCAAGAATAGGTCAATGATTGTGGTCTCGGGGAAGGTATCTGGGGCCTTTTTGAGGAAGTCGATGCAATCGTCGAAGAGGAGGCTGGAACATCAGGCATCCGTGATGCTGAACCAGAGAAACAGTTGGAAAATTGTACCTCCATGCCACTCATGATTCCCCGCTCATATGGGTAGAAAGGACATGTGTTTATGTTTGTTTTTAAAATTGGTGGTAGTTCGGAAGAGGCCCGATACACACCCTTTATTCAGTTTTTACTTGTTTGAGTTTTTAAATTCCCGTTGTGATGTTTAAGAAGGCAAAATGGCCTTTGGCCATGGCCAAAGTTTGTGCCCATCTTAAGTTTAAATATAAAGCCGCTTTTATCGAAAATTTATTTATTTACCTAGTTGATTTTTCCCATTACTGGAATTTTTATTTCTTTTCTTTTTGTTTATTATTCATGATTAGAAATTGAAGAGCAGGTCCCAAAAATTGACATACAGGTGTTCGGAAGCAAAAATATGTCAGGCCAATTCGGAACAAGAGTGTTGTCCAAGCCAATTCCTTATTTGTACCAGTCATTCTCGATGCAAGAATATGTCAATGATGGTGGTCTTGGGGAAGGGATCTGGGGCCTTTTTGAGGAAGTTGATGCAATCGTCGAAGAGGAGGCTGGAATATCAGGCATATGTGATGCTGAACCAGAGAAACAGTTGGAAAATTGGACCTTCACGCCACTCCTGATTCCCCGCTCATCTGGGTGGAAAGGCCATGTGTTTATTTTTGTTTTTAAAATTGGTGGTAGTCTGGAAGAGGCCCGATACCCACCGTTTATGCAGTTTTTACTTGTTTGAGATTTTAAATTTCCGTTGTGATATTTAAGAAGGTAAAATGGCCTTTGGCCATGGCCAAAGTTTGTGCCCATCTTAAGTTTAAATGAAAAGCCTCGTTTATCAAAAATTTGTTTATTTACCTAGTTGATTTTGCTCATTGCTGGAATTTTTATTTCTTTTCTCTTTGTTTATTATTCATGATTAGAAACCGTGCAATTTTTTATCATAGGATGTCGTATTATGTTGCTGTTTAGTTCATACCCAAAATATTTTTAAAATTCTTTAGTATTATATGCTTATTGTTGCCCCTCTAATTGAATAAAAGCAACATATTCTCTTATTGTTTGAAGTATGTTATATGTTAGGAAGGTCCGTTTATTTTTGATACTTGGAGTTATGTCTAAATTGGTGATTCACTTGTTCTTATTTATTTATTTATTTATTTTTTGGTGCTTGTTGATCATCGTTGGTGGAATATATCTGCTCTTTTTATACTCGTTGCTGGTTCATTGTTTAGTCTGAATGGTCCGTCCAGAGATATAGGGTCATTAGTTGGTTATGATTTAGTTATTTTGGGTTTGGAATCCTAGAAGAGGTATTAATTTATTTAGTTCTGAGATTTGGCATCTGTTTAAATTTGACTATGGTTATTTCTTTAATTGATTAAAGTCATTGAAATGTCATAAAATATGGATTTAAGACGCTTTTGTGATACGCCCCTTTATCTTTACAATGTTCAAAAGTGAAGTGCAATAGTATATAAGTTCAATTTATTAGCCCATTTCTTATATTAAATCATGTTTCATTACTTACTTATTCTCGTTATTTGTGATGCATGTGAAATTTGTCCAGGTCCTGACTAACCCAACCTTTGCATTCGAAACGGGGCCATGAAGGCCCCCCAAAAATCCTTTATCGAGTCAGCTAACCATAGAAATCGAAAAGCAGGTCCCAAAAATTGACGTACTAGTGTTCGGAAGCAAAAATATGAGAATTGGTGTCGATATACATGGATATGCAGCAATATGCACTTAGTGTATATGTTGTATACATGGCAGATTTGGGCCTAAAGGCTCGTCCTTATTTATTATCATATCGTTAGAATCTAGGACAGGTGGAAGAATTGGGCCTAAGGCCCAAAAGAAAATATTTCTTTATATTAGATTAAGACAGGTATAGATTATTTAAATGGGCCAAGTGCTGGTCCAGGCGGACAGATCCAGACTTGGGCCCAAATTTCCTTTCCTTATCTTTTTATCTACTATAATGTGTTTTATGTGTTTATTTAATTTTAAGATTTTCCTAATCAATGCCCCCAAAAGATAGCCATTTTGAAATGACTATTTAAAAATTAAGTGAATATTTTTATTTTCTCTTATTCAAGTATGTGTATTTTCTTAAAGTTGTTTAGCCAAATAGTTAATTATCGGATAACCGTATGTTACGGGCATTTCGGGTGCTTTTAAATCCTTTTCAAAATGCTAATATGAATCCCGAACCCCTTATAATATTTTCATTAGATTTATGTTTTAATCTTTTGGAAAAAATAGTTTTCTTAAGTTTACTTTAAAAATTAAGTGGCGCCTCTAAAACCAGTCTATTTTTAAATAAAACATCTATGCCTCAAGTAGGTGCCCATGGTAGAATGAAACATAAACTTGGTCTTGATTCTTCTAATAAATGTGAATTTATTAAATATCTTGAACAGGGTTCAGATAATATTAAAAACGAGGAAGGTATACCATAACTCCTGAACTGGTGGAGGGCTCGTGGAACTCAATTTCCAAAACTTAGTAGGATGGTGAAGGATGTGCTTGCAATTCAAGGATCATCAGTAGCTTCGGAGGTAGCTTTCAGCGCGACAAGATTTCAAATTGGAGACCAAAAATATTTGTTCTTACATACCTAGAAGAGCAAAGTTCTTAAAGAAGTTTGAAGGAGAACTTGATGGGAAGATTTGAAACTCTAGCTTTTGTCTTTTGTCTTCCTTCTGGTTTTCTTGGAGAATAAAAGTGGAGAAGAATATTGGATTAAAAAATCTTAGAATTCTTGAAGAGATTCTGGAACTTCGAGCCTTTAGATCTTGAGAAATTGGAGAAATCCTTTCTTGGAGTTGTTGATCTTTGGAAGAATGAGAATTGAGTATTTTGAGAGTTATTATACGCATAACAATGTTATTAGGTTGTAAAATGGACTTACGGTAGTATATTTAGGGTTAAAGGTCAAGAATACCTTTCTAGGAATGTAAGAAAACCATAAAAATCAAATAAAATGACTTTTAATGAATCCCATCAGCAAATCGGCAATCTTGAGGTCTCCTCGCCAAAAATACTCAGTGGATCGCCCATTTGGACTTTAGATCACCCAAATGGACAGAAGATTAAGGTTTTTGGGATAGTTCGGCGAGCTAAATTCAACGATTCTCCAACCGATTCGGCTGATCATTGATTGAGCAAGTGACTTCTCCCTATTTCCCTGCTCAGGTATGTTCTGGTAAAACAACCATAACTTAGTACTCCAAACTTGGAATAAGTTAAACTTTGTGGCATTGAAAAGAAGACTCATAGTCATTTAGATTGATAGGTTATATGTCACGCCCCGAGCCTACACCCTGGGCGGGACTGGCACTCGAAGACCATTGCTGGCCCCAAGAGAACCCTTGGCCTGGCTTACTTACTCAGCAAAAGACTTAAAACATTAATACAAGGATTGAAATGCTATCTGACTCAACTTTCTGGAACTGAAATCAAAATGTTTAAAAATAAAAGTTTAACTTAGCCAAAATGGCAACTCAATTCTGAACATAAGTCAATAACAAAATGATGACAAATGAACTAACATCTGACTGACTATCTATGAAGCCTCTAAACCAACTAAGATAGATGTCGGGACAGGACCCCCGATCATCCTAACAAATGAAATACTGAAACGGACTAAAAGCAATAAAAGGAGTCTTCTGGAACACAAAGAGGTTCACCAACTGACTCTGGAGTGCTCAACTGGATCAACGGTGCGCTAGATGCTGATCCTCGTTACCTGTGTCTGCATTATAATATGATGTAGGCCAATTGGCATCAGTACATTGAATGTACGAGCATGCGAGTTGGAATGCTAAAACAACATAGGCTTGAAAAGATTCTAAAAAAAAACA
Organism: Solanum chiquidenum; assembly: GCA_029582725.1. Taxonomy (NCBI): domain Eukaryota; kingdom Viridiplantae; phylum Streptophyta; class Magnoliopsida; order Solanales; family Solanaceae; genus Solanum; species Solanum chiquidenum. The sequence goes on from JAJOOS010013708.1 coordinate 46,822, forward strand.
CTTACCTTGGCTCTTCTCAACTAATGAATACTTAACTTAACTCATTTCATTACAAAGCAGTTTAAAACAAGTGCAATAAAGAAAAATAAAACTGTTTAAAGCATGTTGTCAATTCATAATCATAATATCATAAAAAGACAAACCATGCTCCCTCTCAAAGTCTACTTGTGCAATGCATGAATGAAGTCCCATACCCCCATTCACACTAAGAAGAACCCCTTGAGGAACCATGCTACTACTGATGTGGGAGTTTCTCTAACCGACAACCATTAATTAAGAACTATAGTGATGATACAGCGTTTTACCTCACGCTGTCGAGGCCCATCCTATACCTTGGCAAAGATATAGGACCTAACTGACTTAGTGGATCCACTAATCTATGCGAAAAGGATTCATCTAAAATGTATGACCCTTTTCTACTCATGATGGCTACATGGTTTTCATGGAGACTTGAGTTAATATGAAACTCACATCCCCACATCGGTGCTCAATAATACTCCCAAAAATATACTTAGCTCATGTGTTTGTAAAAGCAAAACTCTTTCTCTGGTTTGAGATAATTACTCAAAAACTTTGCTTAAAAGCTCTCTTGGAAATCTCAGTCTCTTTTATTGCTCAAATGTGAAAACATTTACTCTTTAACTAAAAACAAGCTCAAAGGCTCTTTTGAAAATCAAGGTTTGCCTTCTTCTTTAAATGTGAAAACATTTTTATAAACTTCTTTGGGAATACTTAGTTCCCTAATATCTCTTTGAAAAAATGAACTCAACTCTTACTCTATATTTAACTTGAAAACTTGAGTCTTAAAATGAATTTAAAACATTGTTAAAGATTCTTGAAAACTTTAAGAAACTGTGCTTTGACTTGCTCCTTAACTTCTAGACTTGACTCTTAACTTCTTTGACTTTGATCTTAACTTTCCTTGAATTGGATTATGGATTCAAGGATTATGATTTGTGATAGGAAAGGTTTCTTGATGTTTAGGAATAGTTTCGATTAGCTAAACTTGAGAAAAATTACGAAAACACCGTCTTGGAACAAGTCCGCGACGCGGAGATGCTCCTAAATAAATGCTCGCAAAATTAAATTTTGAGACAGTGGAGTCCGCGTCCTCTCCGCGACACGGAGCAGATTTTTGTTCACAAGGGGAACAAGTCCGTGACGCGGACTTGTTTCATGTAATCTGTCCGACTTTTTCCTTCTTCATTTTTCAACCCCAATTTGCCCAAACTCGAATATCTTCCTCAAAATCATTCTAGATCCCGATACCCATCATTAGTATTCATGAACCTAACTCAATGCAACTCTAAAACTCAACTTAAAGGTTTTACAAACTCCACAATAAAACCCCAATTCAAAAACAACATTCAAATTCAAGAATACATCTCAAGAACATCAACTTTCAAAATCTGTTAGAACGAATTTCACTGAAATAAACATGCTTGGCACGTGGGTGAATGAACCCAATGCTATTAAAGACTCACATACCTTGTAGGGATCACCCCCGATGAAATCCACAAGTTATTCTTGACGAACTCGACGATCTGCGCTCCTTTTTCCTTTCTTCTTCTCTTGCGTTCTTTTTCCAAAACCCTAACCTTTTCCCACAAGGTAAAACTGACCAAGTTCAGTATAGACCCTTAATAATATTACCTAAAATGAATTAAACCGATTGGGTATGGGAAAGACCAAAATACCCTTTAAAAATCCCGGATTGGACTTTCCTTAATCGAACAGCCCAACTTCCAATGGGCATATCTCACTTATACGAACTAGGAATCATGCAAACTTGGCAGTGTTGGAAAGATAATTCCTAGGGCTTTCCAACCATATCTGGAACTACATCTAACTCATACTGAGCTAGAAGTTATGGCCGTTTGAAGTTGACCAAAAACTCACTTTTCCTAACTTGAACAAATTTCCAGATTTTTCATTATTTCCAAAATGACTATTTCCAATTTTTTTGCTTCTTCCTAACTATTTCAAATTGCGAGATGTTACATTATATGGCACCTAATTCATTATATGCTAAGATATATGGGTCTTTTGAAGTTGACTTTTATATGAACTCATGTGAGAATTTAGCCAATAGGAAACCTTTGAAGTTGACTTGGTGTTTGGGGTCCCTTATGACTCTAGATCACTTTAGATATTCTTGATATATTTGTAAAAGGCCCTTAAAATACATGATCAAGTCGAAAATCACTCAGTTCAAGCTAATATATTTACGCCGAATGATTCAGATTTTTAAGAGTAGAGTTGTGAGGTGTTACAAAATGATTTTTGAGTCTTAGCTTAGAAATTTTTGGGGTGTTACAATATCTCCTCTTGGGATCATTCATCCTCGATGGCTAAACTGAGAACTGAAGGGAAATGAGCTACTCTTACTATCTTTCTAACTACTGAACTTTCCTACTACCTTATGTGGAACTGATTTATACTAAGAGTTTGGAACTGTTCATAGCACATAGGTCACGAACGATATAGGTTTGAACATAGTCATGCTCTAGCGGAAGCTATTTGACATGAAACAAGGGTATATGGGCATGAAGTAAGAATAGGACTACTATGCCTTTAGCAATACAACTGGTAGCTTTCAAGCCTAGCAACACCTTTAAACCATGCCCCCCTTTATGAATACCGTACCTCATTAGCTGCAACTCCTAACTCCTAAAAGGGTTTATGACTACTCCTACCAGGGTCTAAGATAAATTGCATGCTCTTAATGTGTTCAATCCTAACTCTAAATCACAATGTGCTAAATATGAGATATTTCTACTAATCTAAACCGCAGGATTCAGGTTTTATACCTCTATAGGGAATCTCATCCCAAGAATAATACTCTTTACCACTGCATTCAGCCAACCTCGACTCCTAATCAAGAACCACCAAATGCATGATGCATTTATCCATGTGTTATCAACACCTCATTCAAGACTAGAATTATAACAACTCCATGGACTCCTACTACCAATCTTTCTAAGAATTCCTCATTCTCTCGTCACCTTTACTAACTGAAATTTCAGGCATTATTACCAAAATACAGACTATTTAATCTCATTTACTACTAGTCATCGTAAAACCTCATATACTTCTTCCTCCTTATTTATAAGCTTAGATGGAATAATCACACCATCACTAACAAAATAAGAAGCATCAACCTGCTCTTATCTATCATCATACAACTACTATTAACAAAATCATTCTCCAAACTGAAAAGGATCACCGAAAGAGCTTTAAGGAGAAAGAACATAAGCATAATTCCTTTGAGAATTGTAATATAAGAATATGCATGGAATAACATTATGTTGCTAGCCATTGAGAGTAAATCATGAATTTTTGAGACTGAGCATACTATGATACATGAGTGCTTATATGAATAGGTTTATATCATGAGGCTGATATCTATAACTTTATGGAGTAAGATTGAAATCAATGGGAAAAAGTCTTTACCCCTCATTCTGGGAACTAAGCATAGATGTGAATCTGTTTGAAGTGCATGAGCATAGGTCATGAACACAATTATGATATTAGAGGCATCGATCGGATGTTGTAATGACTGAACTTTGAGGAATATGCTAGATTATGAATGGATTGATATATCACCATAACTCTCTCTCTCTCTCTCTCTCTCTCTCTCTCTCTCTCTCTCTCTAAATACATAACTATCTGATTCTCAACACTTGACTTAATTCCTTACCTTATCATCTCCTCCTTAGGTCTGAAGTTGACACTTTAAAGCTACGGGTCTATTCCATCATCTCTAAACTAGTCCACATTTGCTTTAATCTAACACTTGGGACATGATAATCTCATGGATACTAGACTCCCCACATATAGGTACTAAGATTCCTTCTAAAGCTTCATTTTGAGATACTTCTCGTAATCTCTTTTGGCTTCTATAAATGACTTAATATAATTGTTATCCATATTGACTTATAAAGCCGCTTAATCTAGCTATTAAGGAAAAAATTAATGCTTACTTCAGCCTAATCCATATTGACAGCTCAAATATACTATGTAGGCACACATGAAAAAACATAAACTTAATTGTCATCTACCTACATACGATCTCGGGTACTTCTCTTAATACTTTTATTAATCTAATGACTTAGTCACACTTTATTGCTCTCATCTAAGAGTCATAATACCACACTTGTACCACTCACCTTTATTACAAAGTAACACCTTAATTCCTTACCTATTTCATGTCAAACCTACTATATCAAATCTAAAAAATAACATCACCATCCTCATGTTGCCATCATTTTATCACTACACTCATCTCAAATTCAAGCTTAGTGTCCAGTACTAAACACGGATATCGATATAATTGGTCACATACTTTACTAATTTACAGCTACTAGATAAAATTAATAAACACTCTCCCACTAAGACCTCATGATAAATAGTCAATATTTATCTCTTAGTTTATACATTTAAAGTTTATCGTCACATTCCTTTACACAACTTAAGTACTATTTACCTGTCAGGACCACGACCATCGTGATTGACACCCACACTAACCCTCCTGTGGAGAACCATTAATACTAATTAGCTAACGAAGAACCACACAACTTAATCAAGACAAAGGCATTTAAAGTTATGGAAGCAGGTTTAAATGCTAAAGGAAAAATAGACTTCCCAAAAACTCCAAAATGTCTAATCAAACAAATGCGAAATAATACCTAGAACCTGAAAGTCAATGTACAAAAACATCTAAAGTTCAATAAGTCTAAGAAAATGGGTACAACCCAATTAAATATACGAAAATCCGAATGTACAAGTCTAAGTCTGAAATGGGGATATAAACGAAAGAAGAACTCATGGCAGCCCGGAAGAACTGGCTCACCCTTGAATTTGATGACGATCACGGATCTTCTAAACGAGGTCTTTCAGTAGCCGTTTGAATATGCCCGATATTCAACAAAGAAAGAGCAATTGTAGTATCAGTACACAACCATAGTGTACTGTTAGGATCACGCAGCTATCCCACTAAGTGCAAAATATATAATCCCTTACAACAATAATAATAACATGCATACACCAAACCTATACAATATCAATATAACTTACGAACAACGTACAACTTTACAATTCTAAAGATATACAATATGTCAAGTCAATGGTCCTCTCATGAAACCACACCCAAACTATTAGTGTGCAGGTATGTGGTACCCGTTCTAAGTTAGTATGTCGGATCGTGACACCCATTCCAATGTTTATGCCGGTACGTGGCAACCTATCCCAGTTAGTGTGTCGGAACTCAGCACTTGATCCATTCAACAAGCAACAATCACAAGTACATTCTCATAATCATACAATCAAGTCATGATTCATGACATTCAATTACTCATCTATCATCATTTACGATTAGTGTGATCAATAATGCAACATTCGCATACATAAATGTATCATAATGAAACAAGAACAAACATATATCACACAACATGAAATCACAATCATCACCTACCTCGAACAAAGCTTGAATTCCCTAAGAAACTAGGTCATTTCCTTTCTGAGTTCTTTTCGCTCGTTCTTGGTCTATAAACAATCAATATAACACGAGAATCAATAAACGATGTCTAATTACCCAGATTAAAGTCAACACTATCAACCCTACATCAAACCCATGATCCCAGTATCCAAATTAGGGCATTTCTCACAATCCAAATAGTTCTAAAACCCTTACCCAACAATAATTACCCATGAAACTAAGTTCTACGAATCGAAAATAGATTTGGGGAGTGAAAACATCTGGAGTCGTTCCTTAGCTCTCAAAGTCGAAAAGTGCAGAATAGATCATTTTTGGGTTTATTTTTTACTTAATTCACGACTAGCCCGCTAGGGTGGCCCCTCTCCCGCCACAGCGGCCCCACCCTGGCGGAAATAATCCCGCCACAACGGCCCCACCCTGGCGGAAATAATCCTACCACAGCGGCTTGCACAGAACCAATGAGTCGATTTAAGAGTTTCAAAGCCCCATTTCACAGCACAGCTTCAACCCATGACACTTAGAAACTACCCGTTCACACTAAGATCGATTTTGAGAGTTCTACTGGCCTGAATTTAATTTCATAAATTCGTACGGGTTCTTTAACGTCTTAGGTATCTACTCATGTGATCAAATGCATAATTAGATCTCTCAATTCTTACCAGATTTTCCTAGACCTCACTGACTTTGATTTCGTCCAAATTTGGACTAGGTTGGGAAATTCCAAGTTACTACAAAAAAGTTTGTCGGCCCAAAAAATTTGCTCGTTATATTTTTTATAAGGATGGGAACAAGTCGTTACAATAGATACAAATTTCCCCATCACTCATCCATGGGTGACAAACTTAGGAAAAATAGGCTAGAGAAAGAATTGAGTAGTACCTGAATCGATGACCAACTGAATATTTGTCTCGCATATCTTTCTCGTTTTCCGAAGTAGCTTTCTCAACTGGACGATGCTTCCATTGAACTTTCACGAACTTAATCTCTTTGGTCCTCAGCTTCCAGACGTCATGATCAAGAGTTGCAATCATTTCCTCCTTATACTGAAGGTCTTTGTCTAGCACAACTGAGTCCCATTTTATGACGTAATCCCTGTCCCCATGATATATCTTCAACATGGACACATGAAATACCGAATGAACTCCCGATAGGTTAGGAGTTAAATCCAATCTATAAGCCATTGTCCCTACACATTCCAGAACCTTAAAGGGGCCAATGTATCACAGACTTAGCTTTTCTTTCCTTCCAAATTTCATCACTCATTTCATGGGTGATACCTTAAGAAGAACATTCTCACCAGTCTGAAATGCCATGTCTCTTACCTTATGGTCCGCATACTACTTATGTCTACTCTGGGCTGCGAAAAGCTTAGCTTGAATACTCATCACCTTATCTTGAGCATCATTCACTAAGTCAACCCATAAAGGTTTCACATCTCCAGCCTCGAACCATTTTATGGTAATCTAAATCCCCTCCCATAAAGTGCCCCAAACGGTGTTATATCTATGTTGGAGTGATAGCTATTATTATAGGAGAACTCACACAAAGGTAAGAATTTTTCCAATGTCCCCCAAAGTCAATCACACATGCCCTCAACATGTCTTCTAACACTTGAATAGTCCTCTCTGACTGTCCGTTCGTCTGTGGATGAAAAGTTGTACTAAAAGTGAGTTGTGTGCCCAATTCATCATGTCATTTCCTCCAAAACTTGGAGGTAAACTGGGTACCACGGTCTGAGATGATAGAAAGGGGCACCCATGCAACCTCACTATCTCTTTCACATGAACCTTAGCTAATTGTTCAGCATTATAATTTATTCTTAGCGGAATAAAATGGGCTGACTTAGTCAATCTATCAACCACTACCCAAATAGAATCAAACTTCCCCAAAGTCTTGGGAAGACCAACCATGAAATACATGGCTATCCTCCCCACTTCCATTTCGGAATTGGCATTCTCTGAAACAAACATGTAGGCCTTTGATGTTCATACTTTACTTGTTGGAAATTTTGACACTTAGCCATAAACTCCGCTATATCTTTCTTTATGCCCAACCACCAATAAATTCGTTTCCAATCTCGGTACATCTTGGTCACACCCGGATGAATGGAATATCATGAACCATGGGATTCTGTCAATAATTTCTGAATAAAGTCATCAACTCGAGGAACACAAATCCTTCTTTTAAAACTGAGCACACCTTCCGCATCAAGAGTGGTCTCTTGTGCCTTACCAATCACAGTCTTTTTCTTAAGCTCATTCAAATTTTCACCCACAAACTGTTTGGCCTTGATCTCCTCAATGAATGTGGCCCTAACCTCAATACTAGCTAACACCCCACCTTTCTCTGAGATGCCCAACTGCATGAACTTAAGACTCCAAGGTCTAAATTTCCTTAGCCAAAGGTTGCTTGGTTACACTCAAGCAAGCCAAACTACCCATACTCACCGCTTTTCGACTTAATATGTCTGCCACTACGTTAGACTTACCCGAATGATATTGGATGGTCTCATCATAATCCTTGAGTAACTCCATCCACCTTCGTTGTCTCAGATTTAGATCCTTTTGAGTAAACACATGTTGTAAGATAAGATGATCAGTAAACACCTCAAACTTGACGCCATAGAGGTAATGTCGTCGGATCTTAAGAGCAAACACTACCGCTGCCAACTCCAAATCATGCATTGGGCAATTCCTCTCATGCACCTTCAATTGTCGCGATGAATAGGCTATGAAATTCTTATCCTGCATTAACACAACACCCAAACTCAAATGTGAAGCATCACGATAAACAATAAAATCTTTACCTTCCACCGGTAGTGCTAAAATAGGTGTTGTGGTCAAGAGAGTCTTGAGCTTTTGAAAGCTCTCCTCACATTTTTCAATCCATTCAAATGGTATCTCCTTTTTGGTAAAATTTGTCAAGTGGGTGGCAATAGAAGCAAAGTTCTTCACAAATCGATGATAGTAGCTAGCGAGCCCCACAAAACTCCTAACTTTCGTCACAGAGCTAGGCTGAAACCAATTCTTAACCGCCTCAATCTTCTGGGGATCTACCATTACCCCTTATTTTGAAACTACATGCCCCAAAAATGCAACCGAAGTCAACCAAAATTCACACTTAGAAAATTTCGCATACAACCTTTGTTTCTCAAGAACACGCATAACAATAAGAAGATGGTCGGCATGCTCTTTCTCACTTTTCGAGTAGACCAAAATTTCATCAATAAAGACTATAACAAATGAATCAAGAAATGGTTTGAACACACCATTCATCAAACTCATAAAAGTTGTAGGCGCATTAGTCAACCCAAACGACATAACTAGAAACTCGTAGTACCCATAGCGGGTTCTAAACGTCGTCTTGGGCACATCCTCAGGACTAATATTTAACTGATGGTAACCAGACCTTAGATCAATCTTAGAGACAACTGATGCACCTTGCAATTGGTCAACAATATCATCTATTCGAGGAAATGGTACTTGTTTCGAATGGTGACCCTATTCAATTGCCGGCAATCTATACACATCCTCATACTACCATAATTTTGCTTAACAAATAATACTGGAGCACCCCATGGGGAAGCACTAGTGCGAATGAATCCTTATCAAGAAGTTCTTGGATTTGAGCCTTAAGCTCTCTTAATTCTGTCGTAGTCATGCGATATAGAGGAATAGAAATGGGACGAGTACCAGGTTCTAATTCAATGTAGAAATCTATATCTCTATCCTAAGGCATACAAGGCAAATCAGTAGGAAACACTTCTCTAAATTCTGACACCACAGGAATAGACTCAATAGAGGGAGACTCAACATTAACATCCCGAATATAAGCCAAATAAGCCAAACAACCCTGCCCTACCAGTTTCCTATCCCGAATGGAGGATATGATATTAGCTTGCTTAGGCTTGTACACCCTTTCCCACTCTAACTTCTCCCTTCCCAAAATTTCTAGAGTCATAGACTTAGTATTACAATTAAGCACAACATAATAGGGGGGAAACCAAGTCATGCCTAAGATTATTTCAAAGTCAGTCATATCTAAAATTACTAAATCAGCCCAAGTCTGAAAACCAATAAACAAAATAGGACAAGCACGATAGACATAGGTGACTATGACAGACTCTCCAACTGGGGTAGAAGCATGGATGGGGGCATAAAGTATATCACAAATCATAGAAAATTCTAAGGCAAATCGCACGGACACAGAAGAATAAGTAGAACCCGGATCAAATAACGCATTAGCCATCTGGTCATAGATAAGAATAGTACTTGTGATCACTGTGTCAGATGCCTCCACCTCGGTCTTGCCCGAAAAGGCATAACACTGAGTCATGTCATCATGATGGGTGACTTCCCTCCCTGGCTGCACTGTACCCTTGTCTGCGTTACCATTTACCCTACCTCTGCGGCCTAACTGATTTCCTCCTCGCCTATATTGTGGATGCCCTAGACCATTATTACCATTTCCCGCGGGTACCACTGCTCTAGTCTATTATTGCATGGAATCCATTATGTGTGGGTGGGGATAATCTCTCCTTATATGCCCAGGTTTTTCATAGTTTTAGCAAGTATAATCAAAAGATGGCTTGATGTCCGCTGAAGGTATGGTACCCTGGCTATCCTGAATCAAATTCTAAGGTGGAGCTCCGAAGTAATTACCTGTAGAAGCGGGCATATCAGACTGAATTTGTCGGGCTGCAAGAGTCGGCCTTCCTGAACCTTTGGAGTAAGAACCTTGAAAGTTGCCTGAATTGTTGGCTTTCTTAGACAATACCTTAGCCTGGCCTTCTCGCCTCACCCCCCTCCCCCCTCCACTTTCTTCACAAAATTTGTTACCTCATTGAAGCTTTTTCCTCCAGAGATCATATGAACAGACAGTACCTGCAACTCAAAATTTAGCCCCTTAACAAATATACGGATCCTCTCTTCCTCAGTAGTCACCAATTGCGCAACATATCTAGACAAATCATGGAACTTAGCCTCATAAGCAGCCACATACATACCACTTAGCTTCAAAGCCATGAACTCATACTTCTTATGATCTCTAAAAGTCTGAGGCATATACTTCTCCAAGAACAGAGCATGAAACTGGGTCCAAGTGAGTGGGGGTAAAACTGAAGATCTGCATTCCACATAAGCTCTCCACCACTGCTTAACCTCACCTTGAAGCTAAAAAGTCACAAACTCAACTCCATGCTGATGGACAATTTCCAACTTATGAAGCCTCTCATAGCAATCTAGGATGAACTCATAGGCGTCCTCACTCTCAAAACCATGGAACACATGCGGTTTTAATTTCAAGAACTTAGTCAACATCTCATGCTCATTACCATTCATAACAAGACACAATACAGGACGCAATAAAGCATCATTACCTACAGTTCCACCCACCTTGGGGACAGTGATAGCAATAGGGGGATTGGCGGGAGCTTGAGTTGCTTGAACAGAGGGAAGCACTCCAGGACCAACCAATCCTTTCTAGAACGAAATAATATGTTGAGCTAACACTGGATTAAGGGAGGAATACATGTAGTCTCAGCCTGCACCTCTTCATCTTGTCTAACATTCTCCTCATTCTCAACCTCTATATTCTCTTCTAGCTCTTCATGATGAGTAAGAGGGGCGTCGTTTCTAGGAGCATTCTCAACTGGTGCTCCATCCCTAATAGACGTTTCCCTTCCTCGACCTCTACCCCTAGCTCTTCCTCTACCCCTACCTCGATCGAGACCTCTTGCTGCAGATTACTCAATTGGAGCGTTGACGGGAGCTACGGGTCTGACACTATTAAAATTAGTGTTAACCATCTGTGGACAGAAGAGTGAAGGAGGTTAGATGCCAATTCAAATCATCAGAAACTAATTGGAATCAAGTTATAGCACGAAAGGAGACAAGAGAAAATAGAGAGATTTTCTACAGTCCTATAGCCTCTCAAAGAAAAGTGCAGACGTCTCTGTACCATTCCACAAAACTCTACTAGATTCATTTTAGTACATCGAGATCAATAAACTTAGGCTCTGATACCAGCTTTGTCACGATTCAGACCATCGTGATTGGCACCCACACTAATCCTCCGGTGGGAGAACCATTAATACTAATTAGTTAACCAAGAACTACACAACTTAATCAAGACTAAGACATTTGATGTTACGGAAGCAGGTTTAAATGCTAAAGGAAATATAGAGTTCCCACAAACTCCAAAATGTCTAATCAAACAAATGTGGAATAGTACCTAGAACCTGAAAGTCAATGTACCAAAACATCTAAAGTTCAACAAGTCAAAGAAAATGGGTACAACCCGATTAAGCATATGAAAATCCTAATGTACTAGTCTAAGTCCAAAATGGGGACATAAACGAAAGGAGAATTCATGGCAGCCGGGAAGAACTGACTCACCCTTGAATTCAATGACGATCACGGATCTTCTAAATGAGGTCTATCAGTAGCCGCTTGAAGATGCCTTGTACTCAACAAAGAAAGAGCAAGTGCAATATCATAACACAACCACAATGTACTTGTAGGATCACACGGCTATCCCACTAAGTGCAACATATATAAGCCCTTACAACAATAATAATAGCATGTATACACCGAACATATATAATATCAATATCACTTACGAACAACGTACATTTTCACAACTCTCAAGATATACAGTCATGGCAAGTCAATGGTCCTCTCATGGAACTCACACCAAAACTGTTAGTGTACTGATATGTGATATTCCAAGTTAGTGTGTCGGATCGTGACACCCATTCAAATATTTATGCCAGTACGTGGAAATGAATCCCTGTTATTATGTCGGAACGCAACACCCAATCCATTCAACAAGGCACAATCACAAGTACATTCTGATAATCATACAATTAAGTCATGATTCATGGCTTTCAATTACTCATCTATCCTCATTTACGATTAGTGTGACCAATAATGCAACATTCGCATACATACATGTATCATAATGAAGCAAGAAAAAACATATATTACGCAACATGAAATCACAATCATCACCTACCTCGAACAAAGCTTGAATTCCCTAAGAAACTTGGTTCTTTCCTTTTTGGGTTCTTTCTGCTCGTTCTTGATCTACTAACAATCAATATAACACGGGAATCAATAAATGATGTCTAATTACTCGGATTAAATTCAACATTATCAACCCTAGATCAAACTCATGATACCAATAACCAAATTAGGGTTTTTCCCACTATCCAAATAGTTCCAAAACCCTACCCCAACAATAATGACCCACGAAACTAAGTTCTACGGATCAAAAAATGGATTCGAGGAGTGAAAATCGTACCTTTAGCCTCAAGAATGGTGGAAAATTGTCAAGAAAACACATGAGGTTGTTCCTTAGCTCTCAAAGTTGAAAAGGGAAGAACAAAACATTTTTGTGGTTTATTTCTGACTTAATTCGCGACTGGCCCGCTAGGGGTCCCCCATCCCGCCACAGCGGCCCCGCCCTGGTGGAAATAATCCCGCCACAACGGCTTGCACGGAACCAGTGTTTCGATTTAAGAGTTTCAAACCCTCATTTCATAACACACCTTCAACCCATGACACTCAGAAACTACCCGTTCACGCTAAGATCGGTTTTGGGAGTTCTACTCACCTGAATTCAATTTTGTAAAGTTGTATGAGTTCTTTAACGTCTTAGATATCTACTCATGTGAAGAAAATACTAATTAGATCTCTCAATTATTACCAGATTTCCCTAGACCTCACTGACTTTGATTTCGTATAAATCTGGACTAGGTTGGGAAATTCCAAGTTACTACGAAAAAGTTTTCTGGCCCAAAATATTTCCCCGTTGACTTTTCTATTGTAACACCCCGTATCTGAAACAGACCAAAATGCAGATTTTGAGAAGTTGCAGGTGCAACTTACGGTTGCCACCCACGGACCGTAAGTCAGACCACGGCCCGTGCTGGTGGTCCGTGGTTCACCACTGCAGCCTCTCTCCAAACC
>JAJOOS010013709.1:0-30337 GCA_029582725.1 Solanum chiquidenum
ACGTATCAGTCTTCCCATTCTGCTGGAAAGTAATATCTAGCTCGAGCCTACCTATACACACCCTTTTTCCTCGATAGAAACCACCCGGCCTATAAAAACTACACCCCTTGCCTCACCTTTTTTTCTCTATAGAAGGTCCCCAGCCCACAAAAACTACACGCCTCGCCTCACACCCGGAGTACAACAACAACATACCCATTGTAATCTCACAAGTGGAGTCGGGGAGAGTGATGTGTATGCAGACCTTAGCCCTACCATGTGAAGGTAGAGAGATTGTTTCCGAAAGACCCTCAGCTCAAGTAAAGCATATCAAACATACCAAAGCAACAGCATATAAGCTATTTCAAAAAAAAGTCGAAGAGCTTATCAACAACTAGCACTACAATAACTGAAACCAAGAGAACAACAAGTAATAATAAAATCCAGGAATAAGACACACATACATCGGAGTAATTATAATAATAATAACCCTACTACAAAAACAACACTCAACTACCTATTAACCTTCTACTCTTAACATCATTCCAAGTGTATATAACTTAAATCCAATAATTATGCCGAATTTCCAATACCAATCACATACAATTTTGATAGAGTAAAAAGAACAAAACCCAACCCAGGATTTAGCGTAAATTGATGTAAAAACAGATAAAACAATACAGAAACCGAAGATAAAAAATACTCTTTAACAGTTTAAGCCCAATGAAGAACCCTAAACAACAAAACCAAAGAAGAATAAGCAAATACTGACATTTTCTTTCATTCTGCGAACAATTTTGAGGCGAAGTTTATCGAAATCGCCATCGTCCTTGAGCTCACATATTACATCCTCAGCCCTTATCCTTTTGACATTTGTTCCATCACCATTCTCCATTGTTAATTTTCGATATGTATATGGATTTTGGTATTGAATTTGTAGAAACATTAAACCCTATACAAATTGGAAAAGAGGGGAAATTTGACTTTGAAACTACTCTTTCTACTAATGTGTTGGAGAAAGGACTAAAAATGGCCAAATGGTGTCCTGGTTAATTGGAGTTCAGGAAAGGGTTGGACCATTAGGGTCTATTGCATCCCTCATTAAAAAACAACAACATATTAGAACCATTATTCACGTCGTTTATAACTTTTTATCATTTTTGAACTATCCGTCTTAGTTAGTTCCATCCTTGGGGGTTAGGGAGACTCGATTTCATATTGTAATTCACCTTAAATCACTAAACTCCATTTTTAGTAAGCAACTCAAGTTACTATTCATTTTGAATCACTTTCGATGAGTTTTATTGTTTGAGTTTTACATACTCGACTCAAATCATTATTTGTGATGGTAAGGACGAAGCTTCACACTTAATTAATTTCATATCTAGTGACTTTAGATACTCGATTGAAATAATTATCCACATTGAATCATTGGAGCTTTGTGGTTCTACTCAAAATGAGTTACGTTCTTAGTGCCTCAAGATATTTGAATAAAATCATTGTTCATACTTGACAAGCTCCGCTTTCGATGAGTTTCATTTTTTTTAGTGGTGGGTGAATGGGGTGAGTGAGGAGCTCGGAGACTCAATTCAAGATAAGTTCCGTCTTTGGGCAATCTAGACTCAAATGAACTTCGTTCTTACTGGTGAAAAAAAAAACTTCATTCTTACTAGATACCTAATCTTCTCATCCGTACAAATAATTTCTTAATCCGTTTTAACAAAGATTCAAACAAACTAAAAAACACTAAAACTTTTTTACTTCTATTAAGAGTTAAGTATATAATAATTTTGCATGTTTGTCATTCCAACTTCATTAATCGCCAAACCACGACTCTTTGAGCCACTGTGCGTTAAAGAATTAAAAAAATGTAATTAAAGAAGAAATGGTTTCGAAGCATGAAAGAATCAACTTTCGAAAACATATAGGTATGATTTATCCCAATAAGGTATTTCATATCTATCACATAACTTTCAAGATAATGTTAAAGAGATATTTTTTGTATACAAATTAAAAAAAATACAATAAATTTCCTTCAAAATACAACAAAACTCATGTTTATATCTGAATTTTTTTTATACTACTTCAAGAGTTTTTATAATTATAACATGACTTTTCAAAATTATCATGCCCCATCACAAACAAATGTGTATTTATATAAGGAAAAGACATAAATTCATCTCTGAACTTGTATCGAGAAGTCAGTTACACGCTCAAACTATTATGAGGACCTATTACACACCTAATTTTGTTCAAAGTGATATTAATATCCCTTAGAACGTGACATGGCAAATACAGTGTTTTCACCTTCATTAAGATGCGTGAGAAGAAAAAAAAATACATGTTAAAATGACAAATTTGAACACATGACACTATTTTATTGGTCATTATATAATTATGTTTTATAATTTTTAATATATTAATTATTTCAATTTTCTTTCTTTTTTAATCTTTTTATTGGTGGCCCCAATTTCTTTAAAGCATTTACATTTTTCTTTATTTTGAGTTCTTCTTCTTCTTAAGGAATCACAACATTTGTCACCATTAATTGTTTGATGGAAGTACATCAAACTCTCTATCCTTAAAGAGGAACTCTAAAAAGAAATAGAAAGGAGTGGAGAAGATGATGACTTCCATAGAAAAGTTAATAATTTTCAACTTAAAATTCATGATTTTCCCGTTCAAACTCGCCGGATGATTCACCGGAGAAGATTACCAAAAAATAATCATGAGAAAGATAATGATTCCTATTGAAAATCTTATAACATTAATGCATAAAATTCATGATTATATTGCCTAAATTTATCAAAAGTTCATCCAAGAAAATGACTTCTCCATCTTTGTCTTCTCTATTCTCGTCGGAGCACTACCTACAACCACCACAATTTCTATTTTTATGTCGCAAATCATCAATAGCATATTTGATTAATCATTACATACAAAGAATACTAATAAAATGCTTGATTTACATATATAGTTATCAAGATTTTTTTAAAAAATTACAGATTTGAAAATTTTATTTGTTCCATCGGCAACAATGGTGTTGCCCATCGCCTATCGCCGCCGCCAACATCTCTATACTTCATAATCGATTTACTGACTCCTATTTTCTCTTCAGATTCTTATCTTTTCCTTCAATGCATGAACGAGAAGAAGAAGAAGAAGAAATAGATTTTAAAAAGAGAAATGTTTGGTGAGAGGAAGAAGATGCCCAAGTTTTTACTTTTTTTGCAGAAGTTAAAAAAAATATCAAGAGATAAAGATTTTTAAAAATTAAAATAATATTATTTGTATATGAAAATGCATGTACAACACTTTTTTTTACACAAAACTGAGATTGTCTTCAAAAGAGGGTATTAATATCACTTTGAGCAAAATTAAGTGTGTAAGAGGTCGCCACAATAGTTTGAGCGTGTAACTGACTTTTCAACACAAGTTTAGGAGGAATTTATGCTTTTTCCCATTTATATATTACAAACCACCTACCACATTCGATATCCATCGTGTTGTGCGAATCGCAACCACAAGAGCAATACATTAGGGCTACCAATCCTCCAAGACTATTCTTCCTCCGAATATACATACTCCTTTCTATTTTTCATCTGGTGTTCGATATCTACATTAAATCCTGACTTTTCCAGATACACACCAGAAGGGCCCCATTCCAGAGGGAAAGCCCTCCCTACCAAGAACTCAAACCCGTATATACATACTTCATAGACCATTAAAATAATCTTGAAGAATAAGAAGTGCCCTCATAGGGAAAAGAAAAAAAGAAGAATAATTCCTCTCCATCCCAATAATCAACAAGATATTATCCATTTCTATACAGTACTTGACTTTATCAAGAATGAATATATGAGTATAGAGAGACTTTCTAATTTCCTGTACAAGTTTCCATTGACAGTATAAAATTTTCCATTCGAAAACAGGAAGGGGAGAAGGGTGACAAGGGGGTCATATAATACAGTACAGATATACTACAACATTATAGCAATATATGCTCCTAAGTTTTAAGTTTTACAAAAATAAAGGAACAATTCGCAAGAGCCACCACTTCGTGACAACTGCAACAATACAATTATCAACCATATCAGCCTGCTCGCCAAGAAAACCAATGCAACCAATGGGGAGATTTAGTAACTTCTCCTTTTCTTCGAACTGCAACCTGATTGCCTGCAAAGATAATAGATATAGGTCACTCAGCTGGTTCGTTGCATCCCAAGTGTGTTGGAAATGAGAAGTAAATAAACTTACGAATCATCACAGTTTTCTTCACTGGCTAATGACCTCTGTGTACTCCGTGATGGTCCTGAAACCTAGATAAAGAGAGGTAACATATTGCACAATGGAAACCTGATGTTTTGTTCAGAATCCTTTCTAGCGAAAGGTTCTTCTTTAAAAATCTGTGTGCAAGTCATGGATATCCACACTAAGAAACACTCCACAGACACATATATTGAACAAGGGCACTTTCAAAAACTGAGTTTAAATACATAAATGAACCACTTCATCATGCTAGAGAAAAGGAAAGGAAATGTCATCTACAAAACTAGATAGATATCATATTCATGGAATATGATGAATATGATTCACTTTCAAGATGCTTGGGTGGTGAAATGGTAGATACGCAAGACTCAAATCTCATGCTAAAGAGCAGAACAGAGACTGAAATTTCGAGGACCCTAACTATAGCACATGAATTTATCACAATACTTCACCCAGAGAACCAACAACATTCAGATCATCAACCACTAGATAGCAAGGAGAAAAAAGAGGGATGGGAGTCGCCCCAAGTTTTTTATGAACAAGAAGTTCATCTGGAGCCAACGGTTTGGGCATCCGTGACTTTCAAAACCTGGAGATGATGGACCCACCCCTCTATCCTTCTCCACTTCAATACTAGACTTAGTTCAAACTTGTGACTTAAGACACAAGTTCCTCAATTGAGCTAACCATCTCTTGCTAATAGCACAATGAGGAAATGCTAAATGCTACAAGCTTTTCTCCGAAAAGAAAGGAAATCAGAATACATTTTTCAGAACAGAGATTAACTAAAAGGATAAAGGTGAACTTTTTACAGTTCAAAATCCAACCCAACAGAGCATGGTTCATGAGTTTATTCGATAATACAGGAATATATAACAAGAAAAATGTCAAAAAGTACTAACAGGGTGGGGCGATCTTTTGCTGCCTCTGCTATAAGCTTCAAGATACTCTTCATATGTCTGCAAAAAGAGAAAGGAGTATGAACAACAAGTTTACATTAATATCTCAATTATGGCAACATGATTTGTTGGTGGATCTAACAGCTACAACATGTGGTTCATGAAGTATTACACTTGTTTAAAAACATTCTTCAAACTAAATTTGGCAAGGACAGAGAATATGCAACCTGCTAAGTTCATAGCTAGGAGCCAGGTGAATAAATATGATGTATTAAAAACATAAGAACTATAGTGTCTTGAAACTATCAATATTGCAGCAGTCTAAGAGACAATATGAGTCAGAAGGCCTTAAATTGTAGCAGCCATGCAAGAGAGGTGGAGAGAGAGAAGTTGCTGGTGTGTGTGTGTTACTTAATGGGGGGTAGGGGGCAAATGTTAAGAAGAAGAATGTCTACGAATCCCACCTAGCATTTCCTTGGACTAGCCCCTTGGTCAATGTGCATAAAGCACCAAAGAAGAAGAAAAACTTCACCAATAAAATAGGAATAACCTAATAACTTCTTATAACTGGTGGTGTCCGGCCAACTTGTGTGCACCTTGACTAATACCACTAGGTACTTGCGGACTCCACCGGCGGCATAGGTACCGGGTAACTCTGTTGAGGTAGAAATCACCTAGTTTTTGCCTCTATTGGGTTTTGAACTTGAGACATCATAGTTCTCAGCCCACTTCATTGACAACTAGGTCACACACCCTTGGATGCGAATAACCTGATAACTTTCCACTCTACAATTGAAAACTATATGGGTGTATATATATACATATACAAGTTCCCAGTCTGTTCTCTATACCTGCAGGAATTATTACTCAATGAAAAAGGACTTACATTGACTTCTAAGACAACCAGGATTCATGTAAAGTTGGGAATTAAACTAAAATCTTATAAACCATTTTGCTACGAAGTTTGATTTAAACAAACACCTTGATACCTAATGATAATAAACTAATACAGTTAATGGTATCAAAGTTCAACAGATGTGCATTTGTTTAAGGAATTGTAAGTCCACAACTATGAGTCTTATCATACAAACAGAAGATTTGAAAGTCTAACTACAGAAAGAATCAGATGACATACGGTCCAGTATCAAGAAATCTGGTGGAGGCCTTGTAAGTTAAAAATTACTGAATTGGGCAATTTCTGGCATTTGCCTTCAACAGTAGATAACCATTTTTGTATAAAATGCACACAAAGTACAGATTTTCATATGCATTCAAAGAAAAGGAGGATGCTAGCTAGATATCAAATAGTCAGAAACAAGAGAAATAAGCTTTCTTGGCTGAAAATTGAAATCATCAGCAAACTTTGAGAGAGTACAAAAGAGTATTTCATCTTCTTGACAAATACAAGAACAATCCTTTTGACCTATGTGCATCAATAATTAAAAAATTAAGGGTAAGACAAGAACTTCTAAATAAATAATGGCAAGACAGGAAACACAAACCATTTCAAGAATGTCATCTTCAGTCAAATTACTAGCAAGTGGGCTCCTTTCTGCCGGCAATCCCCACATGTTAATTTGAGGACCCATGTCAGTGTCTACATGAAGATTAGCAAGGCTTCTATTCCTCTGTGAATGAGTCGACTGTCTCGACTTTGATTCCCCTGATGCAATGGCTGACTCCTCAGCAGAAAATACACCATTTATTCTCTGAGGTGCTACGTGAAGTCTACTAGCATCAATTTGATGTTGGTAGAGTAAAGAGGGATAAAACATGGTCCTATTAGGTATCAGCGATGCAATACAGTCTTGATCTCCAAGATGCAGTGAAGGCTCTACATATGGTCTTTTAGAAGAGAGATCATTCCTTGCAAAGATATCCCTGGATGAGCCAATAACAATTATAAAGAGAAAAATCATTTGGACCAATTTTTCCACCACTCTAGCACTAATTCAATTTTGAGAAAAGGCTGTATGTTTTTTTTTTTTGATGATAAGGGAAACCCGCACACAGGGTAAAACCCCCGCTCCTATGCAATAGCTCGCAAACCACATAGGAGAGGTAACCCACACTAGGCAAGCCCGGTGCGACGAGCTTGACACAGAAGGCAAAACCCCTTGTTTTCGCTGGCAAGGGGTTTCGACCCAGAAAAGGCTGTATGTTTCCAAATAATGGAACGGGAACACACTATTTAAGTTTCGAGGAAAGGGCTATACATTTTCAAATCAACATCCAAAGCATCCTGTCCATCAAGGAGCTCACATAAAGCTTCACCAATATCTGGAGGTAACTCCTGACAGCAATACATGTACCAGGGTCATAAAAGCCTCTTTACTAACAAGAGTACATTGAAAAAATAAGTGAATAGTACTAAGACAAGAATATAACCCATGCCTGACAATCTCTACTAATTTTGACTGGTTTGTATTGATTCCATGGATTCTTAAGGTGAAGAGTTCTTTGGAAAGGCAGATCATACAATCGTAGCCAATTCACTTCAAAGCTTCGACCCCAAGGATTACGACCACCATTTCCTTGACTCCAAACTTGGTCTCTTCTCAAACCGACTGAAGAAATCATTTGGGCGTACCCTTGGAAATACCCACTCATGTTGACACTGAATATTAGTATAACCTTGCTGGAATTCTGCCCGCAAAATAAACACAAACATTTGTTGTATTGTAAGATATATATACATTACAGATTCTCATAATATTATAATACTCATGAGGATAAAAAAGGAAAAACGACTTACATGAAATGCTTCATCCAAAATGGCCTCATTCATGGCTTGAGTAGCCCAAATCCCTCTGTTTACTGATAATTGGATATTTTCATGGTTCAAACTCTTGATTACAAAATATCTTATGCTATAGAGTTTACCCTTTTCAATTGCACTTGAAACTCCAATCGGCAGAGATGCAAGTGTGAGCTCCTCTGCTATAGAACGATTGGTATCCTCATTTACTCTGAGGGTTGAACTATCTGAGAAAAGAGTTCATATTTAAATTTGAATCATGTTGATGTACCAGTATATAGTAATTCATTAACTTATCATTTAACCACTACTTTTATGTCAAGGACAACGATGCAACAAGATATCTTTCTTTTATATTTTATTTCTGTGAACAGATAGCATGAAACTTCATAAATGTTATAGTCAGGAGCTATTGAATTTAACAAGAAATTAGACAAAACAGAGTTGGCTCCTGAACACTGATCATCAAGCTTGCTACACAATATCTATGAGGATTCGCATATAAAACAGCCCAGAAAATAGTAACAAACTTACAGTAAAGAAAAGTAAGTCATTATTCACAACCAAAAACAATATAGCAAGCATAGGAATTAACTCGAACTGTTTGTGCATAGAAATCAATCATCAAGTTCCAACAACTCAACATTTTTTAGAAGAAAATGAATGAGCATACAGCCTATTTCTGCGAATTTATTACGTAATAATTACGAATCTAAGATTCAATAAGCAAAATTTGGCAAGAAGTTGGATTGCAGTATTTTTCATGAATAAGAACATAGAGGACAATCAATTCACGAGGTAAAGTATTATAATTAACACATAATACTATACACTCACGTAGCACTTACTAGTTACTACAATGACATAGAATGCACCAAAAGGAGTGGAAACTGAAAGAACTTCATGGAGTCATTCCCTGAAGTTGAGATAAAATAAGTGAACTTTTTGAGAACACAATAAGCCTGTTATTCCCAAAGTGGAGAGAGAGATAAGAGAGAGAGAGAGAGAGAGAGGGAGTGGATTACGTATTGTCATTCCCAAGCTACTTCTCAAACAATATTAAAATCCAATAAGACAACAGGTTGAAAGTTTTATCAAAAGATTCCAAACTTTATGTACACCACAGGTTCATTATGAAGGCATGAAATTGGATTCCAATTCTAAAGAAGTAAAGTACTCTATTAATTTGTAGGTTCAACTTAATCAACAATCACATAACTTTTTTATAACATTGTAAACAAATTAATGTCAAGCCAGATTGTACATTATAGTTTTGAGAAGGGCCATGCCAGAGAGTACATACTCAATAAGCTATGCAAGTAACTGAAGCACCTTGTATCGTCACTAATTTATTTATAAAGTAAGGTACTTTAATTAATGGGGGCAACATAATCAAGTAACTGAAAGTCCAGATTATGTCCTTATGAAGAAGTTAAGGCATCTCAAGAGGGACATAATGTGGAATAAAGAACTATTAGGCTAACTAGAGACAAGGGCCAAGATCTTGATGGAATGTTAGAACAGGATGCTGACAACAGAGTTTTAACACAAAAAAGAAAAGGAAAAAACCATAGCGTTTATCCTCATCAATAAGTAACATTTATCGTTCGATTTACCCTTTGTTTCTCCAACAAATTGTGTTGAAATGATTAAGTTATGCAGTATTATTGCTCCATGAACTTCATAGCATTTCCAACCACAAGATACTTGAAGTGTCACATTCATTGGACGGGAATAAAAGTTGTGCATCTAAACCATCTCTGCATTTTATGCATACAAATTCATGGAGGGTGTGAAACTTCTACACAATCTCAAAGATAGCCATTACTGTACATACAAATGAACAACACGCAGAATTGAATTATGAAAAGATTTAGATCCTGTTCGGATTGGCTTATTTCAAGTGTTATTAAGCACTTTTGTAGTGTTTGGGTAAAATAAAATAGTGTTTTTAAGTTTCATAAGCCAAATAGGCAAAAAAAAAAGCCAAAAGCCATTAGTTAGAATTCCTAACTTATGGATTTTGGCTTCTAAATCAAAAGCTATAAGCCCAATCAAACAGGCTCTTAGTATCAGTTTTATGTGGTTTAGAAGAAAGACCTAATAATATCAAGCCACCTTACAGCCTCAAGAAACCATGCAAGTAACTAGAGCTCGTCATGGCATCACTAATTACTAACTAGTGGACCTCCTTTCTATCAAATTCAGTAAGCTCTTTCTAATTCTCAAGTGAAGCTCCAGTCAAAGTAGAAAAGACTGGAATTGTTTGGTTATCCCTAACACGTTAAAGAATACTTATTGCTCATCAGTTGAATAGAAAGGCCAGCCAAAAGATACTTGAAGCATACAACTTTTGCACCAATATTAAATTGTGGGCCAGAGTGAATGACCACATCCTTGTCTTTGTCATGCAGACACATTCGAGGAAACCTTGTAACAAATCTCAACAGTATCAACTACTCAAAAAAAATAAATATACAAAACAAAACAAAACCCACACAGATAACTGAATTATGAATAGATTTCGCATCAGCGTTACCTGGTCCATCAAAATTCCTTCTTTCATTTGTGCAATCGGTCACTATGGAATAAGCTATAGATGCATTTTCTCTTGCAGTATCTGACGGCATATCTGCTTACAACCTCCTGCCGAAAAAAAGGCAACAGAATGACAGTAAAATTAGGTTTAAGAGTACAAAACCTCAAAGAAGATAAAATAATATATATCAGAAGGTAAAATGAGGAAAACTTCTGAAATTAACACCTCACTACAGTAAATAATCATATTAGGGCGTATATATTAGGTCGACCACTCAGGCTGTATATGTTAGGTTGAGGAGCATAGAACATACGTGTTTAGAACACGATAAAAACAAATAAAGAGACTGCAATGAGCAGGCTTGGCTCTCTGTCATACTGTATGAAGATCATCATTTAGTATATAGGGAAGCACAGAACTCCTTGGACAGCTAGAAATATGGAACACTAGAAGAAAATTCTCAGATGAAATCATTTATAAATGCCACAACAATATACCTAGTGTAATCCCACAAGTGGGATCTGGGGAGGGTAGGATGTACACAGACCTTACCCTATCTTTGTGGGGTAGAGAGACTGTTTCCAATAAACAATTAATCACAAATCAAATCCAAAACTAATACACACCATCAACCTTCAAAGAAATAGAGTTTGATTATCATATGGATGCTATTGTGGCAACTGGGAACATGGCATTCCAAAGAGCAGGAAACTGAAAAATCTAGAGAACTCATCCGTGCCAACTAACTGGAACAAAGAGAAAATTGCAGAAATTTTTTTTTAGTACTTTGTTTTAGGTTTTCAATGTCCATATCAAGTAGTCATTCCAAGATGAATCATATTGCATATGTAAGAAAGGTAGAAACCAACTTACAAGACAAAGGTCATTTAACACAATTTGAGGACCAGCATTCTACACTTATCCTCCTAATTATGCATTCTCTCATAGCAAATATTGAGATTTCTAAAGGTATAAAAAAGTCTACCCCCATCCAGAATCCAAACCCTTCGTTTGTGTAAGGTAATGACCAAATCCTTACTCCGTGTGGCACCGGAGTTGTTCATGACTTACAGGCTGAACTTCAGATTCATTCAGCTTTTAAATTAAGGTTTTAGATTTAAACTTTAGTCTACTTTCATCCATTTTCTTTCACTTACACCCTCATCATTTGGTTTAGCAGTTCAAGTTTTACGCACTTCTTGATTCATTGCAGAAGTGTAAGGGTAAAGTCTCTCTTTCATGAACAACTTTCCTCCTTTTTGATTCTTAATTTGATATTTGCCCTCCTCCTTCTTCTTCTTCTTCTTCAGTTTCCCTTTTCATTTCTCATATCTCTGCTCCTTTCAGTCTTGCTATTTGCTAATTGCAACTACTAAACTCTTAAACATCCAACAGTGTATCAGAGTGATACTTAGAGTACATTCTTCAACATTTTAACATAAGGCTCACCATTTCGAGAGACTTCAACTAAAATAGACAGCTAAAGTCTATTCATCTTTCTCTATGACGAAAAAAAGAAAGGAAAAAACCCTCAAACAACAACAATATAACCAGTGTAGTCCCACAAAGTGGGGTTTGGGGAGGGTAGAGGGTACACAAACCCTTACACCTACTTCATAGGTAGAGAGGTTGTTTCGAATAAACCCTCGACTCGAGGAAAACAGTCCAAAGCACTCCCAAAAAGAAGTAACGGAAGTACAAGAAACAACAAATAAAAACAAAAACAATGATAGTAACAGAACAGACACTACAAAACAACAATACCATAATAGAAGTATAAGGAATAAATGATAGTACCAGAAATCGAAGGACATAAAACTACAAGAGCAATACTACAACTACTAATACGAACGGACAGCACACACTTCTACCTAGTACCTACTAACCTTCTACCCTAACTGTATCCTCCACACCCTCCTATCTAAGGTCATGTCCTCAGCAAGCTAAAACTACGTCATCTCCTATCTAATCACCTCTCTCTCTAATACTTATCCAGTCTACCTCTACCTCTCCTCAAACCCACATGATTAAACAATTCAGTCTACAAATTCTATTTATAAATAATTCATTTACAATTTCAACATAATAATAAAATGCTCACAGAATTCAATAAGAACTCCAACTGCCCTCCGGGTCATTCACCCCCCCAGAAACTCACATGATAAAACAATCCAATCTGCAAATTCTTTGCTTAAAAATGATTCATTTACAACTTCCACATTATAATAAAATGCTCACAGAATTCAATAAAATCCAACCAACTTTTACAACAGTTCATTCATCTTTCCTTAAAGAAAAAAAAAAGGAAACCCCACATGATAACACCACTCAGTCAACAAAAATAACTATTTCTTTACAGTCAAAACAACTTCGGAATTACACTCTTCAACTTTCATTCCGAACAAGTAAGATACTGAATGACCAAAAATGATTCATTCATCATTCTTTCAGGAAAAAAGAAAAAAACCCAGAAACCCACATGATAAAACAATTCAATCTGCAAATTCTTTGCTTACAAATGATTCATTTACAACTTCAACATCGTAACAAAAAATGCTCACAGAATTCAACAAAATTCGACCAGCAGTTCATTATTTCAAAAAAGAAAGGAAACCCACGTGATAAAACCACTCAGTTAACAAAAAAAAACTATTACTTTACAGCCAAAACAACTTCGGAATTACACTTTCCATCATTCATTCGAACAAGTAAGAAACTGAATGACCAAAAAGATAATCAATTTTTTCCATGTAAACTTTGGTTTCAGTGTTTTTTGAAGTAATTTTATGCCGCGAAACTGAAAAAGGAGAGAATTTACCTTAAAAATCACAGAAATAACTCCGGTTGAAAGGAGAGAGAGCAGAGAAGCAAAACAGTTTTCCAGATGGAGATAAAGCCGTGCCCTAATTTTTCTGTCCCAAAGACCCAATTTGGCCCAAATAATTATATATTTGTTTTTGTTTCATTTAGAAGGAAATAAGAAATTATAATTATAATATGGTTAAAAATAATTTAACACAAAAAAGATTGTGATAGGATATTATTTGGACAAGAAGATTTAGTTAATCTACTTTTAAAAAATAAAATCTTAATTAAAAAAGACATACTACTAATTATTCATAAAGGTAATTAAGGAGATTTAATATGAGACGTCTTCACAAAAACAAGATGATACCGATCCATTTTAATCATAATTAAGTTTGATGGATTTGACTAATATTATTATCTTGAGGCAGATATCAAATATTTTTAAAATAAAACATATATACTCGCTTTTTATATTTAAATTTTAATTTTGTCTATTTCCTCCCTTTTCTTATAATCATCGTCGTCATTTTCCTTCCGTTTCTTCTTCTTCTTTTTTCTTTGTTGTTGTTATTACTACAAATCCTTCTTTTTTCTCGATTTTCAAAGCAACAAGTTAAATGAAAAGATATAAGCAAGAATTTTGCCTTAAGTTGGACTCCGATGTAAGGATAATATGCTTAGATTGCTTAAGAGACTTTTCGACAACTCAAGAAAGAAAATTACTTTTAAAGCTCTTCTAACTAAATAAAAAGGAGTTTAGTTACAAGTCTTTAGAAAATGTAGGTAGCTTTTGGGATATTTCCTTAAAAAGGAGACTGTAATAATATGTAAGGAACATGTATAAAATAATATAGATATAAACTATTCAGCCTTTATCAACAAAGAAACTTACATGTGGAGACAAAATTGATCATATCAATAAAAACAAACAACTCTTTTTTATGCATGCGAGTACTTTTATAAAAAGAAGTAAAAAAAGTAAAAAAAAATAAAAAAAATTATGTGCAATTGGTTGCTAAGAAAGCTTAGCAAAAATTGAAATTATAAAATTTCTGAAAAATGACAAACAATTTTTTTCTTTTATTGATGGTAAAATTAATATTTAATTGTTTCATATATACTTGGCATGATACCTAAATTAGAAACTAAACTAGTTGCTAGTGAAAATGACATAACAAAGAGCTGAACAAACTGATAATCAACGGAATATGATGAGCAAATTTGCATAATCAAAGAGAATTTTATTCTATTAAATCACTTAAAATATAATTATATGTAATTATATCAATAATTAGTGAGGTCACTCAACTGAAAAGTGAAACAAATATATTGTTATAGCACATATTATTGAATGTGTGAAGATAAAATTCATATTAATAGAAAGGTTATTTAGGTCACTCAACAATAATTAGTGATACTCTAAATAATGTGAAATCTTTTAAAATTAAAGTTGCATCAAAATGAAATTATAGATATTATTTTAAAATAATTAAACACGAAATAAAATAATCATAACGTATTATTTTGAAATTATTATCATAACACCCCCAAAGTGGTATGGCCCATCACATATCAAATCTTACGTGGCAGTTACATGAAAGCAACAAGCAGCCACGTGTCAACCAAATGTAGGATCCTATGAAGCTGACTTGGCAGATTCTGTTACATCAAATAACTGCTAAAAAATGGAAAATTGATTTTCTTGAGTTTTATAAACACAAAAAAGTTTCATAATTTGTATTCATAAGTGAAATTTTAAATTCATTTCTGTTGTTAACATTTTTCAGATGAGCTCGTTCCATCTAACAATTTCAATGCAATTTACATTTTCTTTGTAATTTATTAGTTATTGCACATGAACGAATTTATCTGTATAGAATTTTAACCAAGAAAACAAAAAAGTTTTTGTTTTTTTTCAATTTTGAATACCCTCCACACATTCATCACATAACCTTATCTTCATCTTTACCAAAACCCCATCAAATTGCCACTTAACAATTTTTAATTCCACAAATTAAATGCAATATTCATTTGTACACTCCATCCATCTCCACCTCCTTCGAAGTCGCCGGCAGAAATGGCCACCAAATTTGGATTCACTATAACAACAAGCAGTCGCCTTTTTCATGCTCCGTTTAGAAAAAAACCATTTTTTTCTCCCAATTCTGTAAGCCCTTTGATTAATTTTGGTGGAAGAAAGTTATTTATTCGACGTAGGCCATTGTTTCTCTCTCCTAAGGCCACCACCGATCAGCCAGGTAAGTTAACCTCGAGTTATTATACAATAATAACTGAGTTCATAGTGAAATATTATAAATATTTAGTGGAGTTTTTGATACTATAGAGAGTTCGGGAAAAAGCTACTGAATTCGGGAACCCATAGCTTATTTTAGTTAGTGGGTTTCATCACAGCTAATACTACAGCTCTGCCCCTAGATGTTACTACTTGAACATCTCTCCTTCCCGACAAGAAGGGATGTGAGGCCTTTTGAGAAAAATCGTGTACCATGTTAAGAGTATCTTTAGGTTGTTTTAGCCCAACAAAAGGATCGGTTATTTGAATCTTATTTTGAAAAGTTAGAGATTAATATTTTATGTTGATTGTTGGATGTTGAAATTGGTTATGCTAATTTCAATTTGATTGTTATAGTACTGAATTCATAGATGGTTGATATATTTAATTGACATAATACATAAGCATGTATTTTAACTTGGCCTCAACTGACATCTACGCCCTCCAACTTTGCTTTCAGGTCAGCTCAAGGAGGATGAGATTGAAGACAGTAAAATCTTGCAGTATTGTAGCATTGACGGTAAAGGAAAGAAGTCTCTCGGGGAAATGGAGCAAGAGTTTCTTCAAGCACTACAAGTACTTAAGCATCTACGATCTCTTATTTCTTGATTGTTTTATATCAACATTAATTGCACTCTTTCTTTCCTGGCGTTGTACCACAGTCATTCTATTATGAAGGAAAGGCCATGATGTCAAATGAGGAATTTGATAACCTTAAGGAAGAATTAATGTGGGAAGGAAGCAGCGTCGTCATGCTAAGTATGGAAGAATTTCTGTATTATAATGATGATATGGTATTTGTATTTTTGTCTGATCGGGACTTAAAATAGGTTTAGTAATAGCGGTTTCTCACTATGCAGGCCCTGATGAACAGAGGTTTCTCGAAGCTTCTATGGCTTATGTATCTGGAAATCCAATTATGACTGATAAAGAATATGACAAGCTGAAGATGAAACTTAAGGTGCTCGGACATTTGTTGTTATTTGGATAGTACAGTAATTTTTTTATGTCCAAACGACTCTTTAGTCTTTTCTGTATTGACATCTTTTAATTTTGTAGAGGGATGGCAGCGATATTGTGGTTGAGGGTCCAAGGTGCAGTCTTCGAAGTAGAAAGGTTTGTACTTCTATGCTCGATGGGATTTACTAGTCTTATAGCTTATATTCATCTTTCATGTCGCACTCTTGTGGAAATGCTTGTTCTTTATCTTACATCTATGCAAGATGTCTACGAGGTTAAGTTGGTTGATGGATTTTACTTCGTGCAGGTTTATAGTGACCTTTCTGTTGATTATCTGAAGATGTTCTTGTTAAATGTCCCTGCTGCTGTTGTTGCTCTCGGATTGTGAGTAGTACTTGACCCCGTTATACCTTACATTGTTCTGTTTTACTATGTTAAAAAAACATGTGAACTGATCATACTACACATATCCGTGTTCTTAGCTCACTGAAGCAACTATCATGATTTTTTTGTAATAGATATGTTTGAAAATGTCTTGCTAGGTTTTTCTTCCTAGACGATTTGACTGGATTCGAGATCACTTATCTTTTGGAGGTACGCCTTGTTACCTATATTGGTCCTTATTTCATCGCTAAGGTATCAAACTCTTCAAAAATATCATTGGGTGTATGTTGAATCCTCCAAAAGCTACGCATTTTTGGAGGATCTGACACGGCTGGGGCATCATTTTTGGAGGGTCCGAGTAACATACATAACTAGCTAGATGAAAAATCAGAGTATTCATCAGACTTTGTAATGATATAATTTATGGATTTGCAGCTTCCGGAGCCTTTCAGCTTCATTTTCACATGGTTTGCTGCTTTGCCATTGATATTATGGCTATCCTTTACAATCACAAACGCCATTGTTAAAGATTTTCTGATCTTAAAGGTAAGATCTCATGAACATTTTAGGCGTGCGTAGTATTATCTTATAAGCTATGTGTTCGACATTTAACACAAAATAATCTTGATCTTTAGGGCCCCGGTCCGAATTGTGGAACAGAGAATACTTCCTTCTTTGGTACAATATTATCGGTATCTAATGGGGGTTCCAGCAACAAAGTAAAATGTTCAGGGTAAGTCGACATTAACACTTGAGTTTTTTGGTGTTTATCATGATCATTCGTAGTGTAATCGTCATCACCATCATCTTCTGCAGTTGTGGGACAGACTTGGTCTATGATTCAGATACACGTTTGATTACATTGCCTGAAGGAAGTAGTGCATGATTCGAGGTATATACCTAGCTAGCCTTTTTATCTATTATAACCTATGCTGCTCGGATTGTTTAAAAGTACCACCAAGTGTGTGTCGAAATCCTCCAAAAGCATTGCATTTTTGGAGGATCCTATACAGGTGCTTCAACAGTTTTGGAGAGTCTGAGCAACATAGATTATATATTATCGCTTGTATGGACTTTTGTTTATTGGGTTATGAATATATCATTTATACATATTACGTGAATTTCATAACACAAATACATGATTTGAGTCAATCGCCCTTAGTATATGTGCTTCCCTCATATAGAAAAACCGTTCCGTTTACTGATTTCTTGCAAACTGCAGGATGATTTTATATGTGGAGATATCTGCACAAGAGATTTGCTCTTTAACACAAGCTGCATGGAAGAGAGACCATATGATGCAGTTTGTGAAAATGAAAAACAAGTTCAGTGTTGAATTTGTGAATGATTTGCAACTTGTATTGTGTGAATATGTTATGTAATGTATTGTGTGTGACTATAAGTATATCAATAAAATAAAACAGTTTTTAACGAGCTTATCTTCTGATGTTATTTTATCATATGAAAAAGCTTAAACATGTCATCAAACTATCGGAAATGAATGACCTATCCCTGTCGTCACTCACTAATAGTTGGGCATAAAAATTCCACCGCCCACCGCTGTGATAGGCATAATACATAAATATATCTTTTAACTTGGCTTCAACTGGCATCTACGCCCTCCAACTTTGGGGGTGTATAAGTAGACACTTAAACTTGTTTAAAATTGAACAAGTAGACATGCACGTCATAATATACGTAGGATGCCACATAGGAAACAAAAATGTCACGTAGGATGTGTCTATTTGTTCAAAAATGAGTTCTCCATTATTTATTTGTAGAAAACATTAAATCAAGAAAATGGAACTAAATAACAATAGTAATGTACAACATGTAAGTTTATAACCTGCCAGCACGTTTCTATAAAACATAATTCATTTTCAAATACCAAAGTTGACTTATAAAGGTTACATTGTTCGTGTTGGCACGAAGTGTTACATTTTTGTAACATTATTTATACACACACAAAAAACTATATATTAAGGTCTTATATCTTTACAAAAATCAAATAAGCCATTACAATTTTCTTGATTGTAAGCTAATTTTTCATGGCCTCTTTTCACCATAGATGGAGCTTGACAATGTTCTTGGTGGTTGCAACACTAGCAATCATCGATCGAGCAAATGGCGCGGGCTATGGTGCCACCCCTAGCGGCTTTCAAGCAACAGCTTGGCAACCCTCTCATGCTACGTTCTATGGCGATGAGAGTGCTTCGGCTACCATGGGTGCGTTTACTTAATCAATAAACTATTTTGATGTATATTCATTATTATGACGTTTTATTTATAAATAGCAAAAATTCACGTAGAAGTATTGCCTTATTTTAGCAATGAGTGATATTATTATGGTGGAATATGTTTGTATAAAAGCATTTCATTATACTACCATACCAATTGTAGACATCATCAATATTTATTCTAATGATTTAAGTTATATATATGGGTAAGTACAAAAGTATTTTTACACACTATCAATAAATTTTAATTTGTGATAGCATGTTATACTACTAGAAAACACGGATTCTTTAAGGACATTTTGCGTAAATATTTTTTTTATATTGGTCAGAACGTAGAATTTAAACTCTTATTTTAATTTGTTAGACCTACTAGACAAATCTAAAAGATCGCACATTTCATTAGCACCAACACAATCTTTTACAAGAAACGCGATAGTAACCCTATGTCACTCTAGAATCTCTAAGAAAGATGTCGCATCAATATTGTATCCTCTAAAAATACACTATCTTTAAGGAATCTCTAATACATTTTTGAAGAGTCCAAGTAACATAGCATTAACCTGCAAAATAAGACATTACCTACTACAAGTCTACAACAACAACAACAAAACTCAGTGTAATTTATCCGATCTTGGGATTAGGGTAGAGTGTATGCAGATGTTGCCCCTACCTTGAGAAAATAAAAAGTTTGTTTCCGATAGACCCTCGGCTCAAAGAAAGATAAAAGATTAAAACGCTCTGATAGTGTAATATCTTCTTGTTAACCTGCGAAATAAGACAAATTACATGCTACAACAGATAAAAACACACTAATTAATAATGTGAAATCTTTTTGTAGGGGGAGCTTGTGGATTTGGAAATTTGGTCACATCAGGTTATGGAACAGATACAGCAGCATTGAGCTCAGTATTATACAGCAAGGGATTTGCATGTGGACAATGTTTCCAAATAAAATGTGTGCAGTCAGACTCTTGCTACTCAACAATTGTGACAGTGACAGCAACAAATCTCTGTCCACCAAATCCTTCACAAGACAGTAACAATGGTGGTTGGTGTAATCCACCTAGAACACATTTTGATATGGCTAAACCCGCTTTCATGAAAATTGCTCAATGGAAGGCTGGAATTGTCCCTGTTTCTTATCGAAGGTAAATGATTCATTTTGTGGTTGAACATTTAATACAGACATAATACATAAACAGACACTCAATCTTGGTTTTCGTAGGTAAGTAAGCACTCTAATTTTGAGTATGCATATCTCAACTTGTCTCCACTCAGTCAATTGAACATTCCAACTTACAAAATGATATAATTTAGACACCTCCAAAATTTATGTGTCACCGTGTCGGGTGTCCATGATACATAGTGGGAATGAGTTAGAGTGTTTAGTTGTCAGTTGAGACCATGTTGAGGTGTTTAGATGTGTACTTTCAAAGTTTGAGTGCTTACTTGACAACTGAGGTCAAGTTTGAGTGTTTACTTATGTATTATGTCTTCAATATTTTAGTGGCTGTCAAAGGTTGTGGTGGAGTTGTAAGCACTCCTCCAACCAAATGCCTCGCTTTCGATCCCTAGAAATGAAGTCGCCTTGAGTAGAGAGAACGTTTTACCCCCTTATAATAGGACTTTTCGGTGAGAATCTGATTAGTTGGGCACCAAAGCAGGTGTCGAATATCGGATGGAAAACTAAAAAAAATAAAAATTTAACATGTTAATCTTTGTTTTATCACCTGATTCTTCATATCTGTTCTGGAGTCTTGACTATTTCGGAGTTACATTTAATTTGTTCCCATCAACTCAAACTATAAATATAAGTGTAGCAAGAATTTAAAAAAAAAATATGTATACGTATAATAATATTGGTAGAATCAGTTGTGTGCACCTCGACTATTCTATATGATATTTACTACCTCTAACATGTACCATTGCTCTCATGGTTGTAGGGTACCTTGTGCTAAAAAAGGTGGAATCAAGTTTAGTCTTCAAGGAAATGGGTATTGGTTATTGGTATATGTGATGAATGTTGGTGGAGGTGGAGATATTGCAAGTATGTGGGTGAAGGGAACTAAAACAAGTTGGTTAGCTATGAGCCATAATTGGGGAGCTTCATATCAAGCATTTGCAACTCTAAGTGGCCAAACACTTTCTTTTAAGATCACTTCTTACACATCTCAAGAAACAATTATAGCTACTAATGTTGCACCTTCTAGTTGGCAAGTAGGAATGACTTATCAAGCCAATGTCAACTTCAACTAATGATCATGTAGTCCTATGTTTTTTTGGACTTCTCAAGCATTTATTCTTGATTTTTTCAATATTATTTCTCGAGTTTTATTTTGCGATTTCATCTTGTAATAGTTGATACTATGTAAGAGCAAATGATGCGATGGATTCATATAGCCGATCTCAAAATATTTGTTTTTCTCAATTCATATATAAGACTACATTACATTGATGATTTTTTAAATCATCTCTCAAACAGATGAGAATACAAGAAACAGTATATTGAATTTGTTGGAAAGTAGAAAGAAACTATATGTTATTATGAAGTAATTATTCTTCTATGTGCTGACAATAATTTAAAGAGTACATGCCAATTTCATGGAAGTTACATCATACTAGGGACTTATCTTCAATGACCATTGGCAAGTCCATTCTCAGCACATTTCTTGGCATAGAATCTTCTGTACTTTGAATCGACTTCTGTGAGGTAGTAGGTACCCGGAGCTAGAAGGCTGCAATCCTTGCTCGTCACAAAGTCCTTACCCCCGTACCTGTGCTCCATTATTTTCATCGTTTCGATGAAATTTTCAGGAGTGAACTGCACAAAAGATTGTTTGTCAAAGATAGTTAAGGAACTGAACCGTCACAGTGTTGGCAACGAGTTCAACGTCCACGAGTAAACTATAAAGACGATTTTATCATACCTCATGCCTCGACTTCAATTTCTCTTCAACGTTCATCACAGCTGCAATGTTTGACAAGTTAAAAGGATGTTGACCTTCGTGAAGCTTTAATGAGAACATTGTTGCAGTCAATCCACTCCCGTAAGAGAACAAGACTACCCGCTGTCCAGCCTGAGTTGACAAAATCATTTGAAATTATAAGAAACACGATAGAGTATAGCAAGAAAACGGGCCAAAAGGAAAAGAAGTAGCTCGTAGTTACCAACGAGCTGTGCTTGTTGTGAAGGAGGGATGCAAAAGCAGCATAGAGAGACGCGGTGTACATGTTGCCAACTTGTTTTGGTACTAATGTGGCTGGTTTTACCTTCTTGTCATAAAATGGTTTTGCCACTTGCCAGGATGTCTGTATATGCAATAGTCATAATCCACTAGTTAGTTCCAATCTCAACATATATAATTGTTAAGGCAAATCTTCCTACTGAAAGCTTCATTTTCAGCGTTCTAAACATATACTGGAAGATCAACACGAAGCCATTTGAAAATGAAAAAAAATATATATATATTTCTTGGAAATCAACGAATATGAAAGCTTATGTATGGACCTTCTCAAGATCACGGCTTTGATAACTCTCATCACCAGTTAGGGATGAAAAAGGTGCCAGCTTTTCTTTAGTAGACTCATCAATGGAACTGCAAATGCAAAATCGAATAAGATCAGTCAACTGAATTCCGTTTACAAAATAAAAAGCAATTCCTTTAGTACGGAATACTTGCAACACACCTAGCATTCCTTGTAAAGTCATTGAACATCAACCGAGCAGTGCTCTTCTGTACAAGCTGCAGGATTAAATAAAACAAACGTTCAGGTAATCCTTATCATCATTTTACTTACGAAGAAAAAAGATCAAAATTCTGTATTGGATCCATAAAGTACCTTGTTGTATGGTGAATGGAAAACAAAATAGGCTGCATCATCAATCGAAAACTGCTTGCCCTCCAATTTTTCATATCTAGAATGTGAATGAAGAGGTTGTTAAACACTATAATAGAGAGGTTTGTTTGGAATACTAGAATGTGTGCTCAACCGGCAGCTTACTTGTTGCATAAGCTCTTGTAGCAAGAATCAAGTGCCATAAGATAACAAGTTTGTGAAAGCTTGCCATCAACCACCTGCAAACCAAAAATTAATTGCCAATTAACCATCATATAGAGCACATATGGAAATTCATATACCAATAAACAATTTCCTATATATTTCTTTTAAATTTTGTCCAGTAACCAACATATCAAAGCACTCCTGTGTAAAAACGGATGATTAACGATTGCATGGGCTTAAGTGAATTACTGGATATTCACTGTCGAGGATGGGCTTGTAAAAATCATAGACATGGGCCATATGGCTAGCCCTAATCTTGCTTTCGAACACAATAGGAGCATCTGGCCCGACTAGCATAGCAATTGCTGCAGCACCTCCAGTAGGCCGAGCAGCTCCCTCAGCATAGACCTGTGAAAATAAGCTCCTGAAATTAGTGAATGTTTATCATGCAGATGCTCAAATTCATCACAAATATGTACCAAATGAGCAATGCAAACTCAATATTTTGAAAGACAACACACATGCTGTAGAAATTCTATGAATGTGATGAGCTTACCGCACTATCAGTGCATACAACGAGTCCATAGCGACCATCCCATGAAGAGCTCTCGACCCAATTCACACAGTTGAACAATGCGGCAGTTCCCCCATAGCATGCATTAGTTGAATCGACTCCTTCAATGTCAGTATTTCCACATGTCTGCTTGTTTGACACAGTAAGGAAGCAGGATAAGTTTTCATTGAACAAAATTCCTGTTAGTCATAATGTAAAGCCCTGCTTGTGAAGTGGAATGTCAAGTGAGACAAAAATAAATCACATACAACAACAATAATAACTACGTGTCAAGTCTCAAACAAGTTGTGCGGGTATATGAATCCCCACTTCTTCATTTAAGCTCATTTCATATCATCCTAAGACAAAACAGATGCAACAATCAATGTTTAAGGATGATGTACAACAAACAATAAACTCACTTTTTTCAACAAACAGGATGAGCAAGTGCATTCAGGGCCAAAAAGTTAACATTACAACATATTTCAGGCAGAATTAAGCGGATCCAACATTTGAAATCTCTGTCCTAATACTTGGCTGCAAGATATATTCATCATCTTGAGCTAGTGTGTAGTGAGTAAATCTCTAACTATCTAGTTTTCATTTTGGTCGATCAATCGGTTTGCTTAATATGCCAGAAGTCTAGGATACAAGTCATAAAACACATATTCGATTCATTGAACGTGCCATGATAGACGATTTACTAAACAAGCATTGCTAGAACTGTGTACCTCAAATATTTGCATCAGGAATGTCTTGATGGATTTGCTCTTATCAATTACGGTTTCACTTCCAACCTCTAGACGACCAATTTGCTTTGGATCAATAGCATACTTCTCCAAAAGGGAAGTAACTGCTGTCAAACTGAGCATGAACAATTAAATTAGAAGACAGTACAGTGACAAAAATTACAATGATAAATTTATCATGTTGTTCATCTAGCAGAAGAAACTACTAACACCTTCAAACTACATACTTCAGAATATAAAGAACTAAACACGCGAAGAAGTGTTTATCTACATAAAAAGAAAAAAATGACCAATTTATGCAATGTAATTTTCCGACGAGGGAGACATACCTCATTGATATAACATCTTCCACCTCAGTGCAAAAGCCCATACAATCTTGTCCAAGACCAATTGTGTATTTCCCTTTGCTTGCTCCATCATGAGCCTCCAATGCTTCCTATATAATGCAAAATAAAATGATTTTTTTTCTTTTTCTTTTTTTTGCAAGTGATCAGAATTTAATTGCCTTAAACTTGTCTCAATTAACAGAGTAAAAATATAATAATCTAATTGTCTCAATTAACATGACATCTTTTTCTTTTTAGTCTGTCCCAAAAAAAATCATTTTTTCATAATTAGAAATAACTTTACTTTAAATTATTATCTTTTTACTCTGAATGAAATGATTTATAGTCACACATATATCTAAAATTTATTTTATACCACAAATTTCAAAAGTCTTTCATTTTTTTTAAACTCTGTGTTAAGCCAAAACGATACAACATAAAATTGACTCCGAGGGAATAAAGTTCATCATGCTCATATATGCACTATTAGCGGAGCTTTCTATGAATCTCTATATGAAACAATTAAGGGATTTTGAATTAAAAAAAAGAGATTAAAAAAAAGTATTTAAGGAATATTTTACCAGAAATAAAACAAATGAAAAAAAGATATTCTAATTTGATTTCGAAAAAAAGACAATAAAGAAAAGAAAATTCCGTATAAGAAAGTGACAAAAATTAAAATTTCCCAAATTTCAAACACGTGCCAAGAGTTAGTCGATCTCCCCCACTCTCTCCACCTTCAATTCTCAACCAATTTAAAGCACTTAATATAGTATGCTAATCATTCAAGTAATCAAAGTAATTAACACACATATCTATAATCAAAGTTTATAGCCTGTTTGGCTAAATTTCAAAAATAAGCGTGTACTAGTTTTTAAGTGAAAAATAATTTGTGTCCATTCGAAAAACAATTCTAAACTTTTCAAAACTGTTTCTAATTTGAAGTTTTTCCAAAAAAGTACCATCGGAATTTTTTTAATTTTATTTTTTAAGCTTCAAAAACAAGTTATTTTCTCCGGAAATTTGACTAAAACACTAAACAGCTCAAATAAGCATTTCCGATCTCTTAAAAACATAACCAAACAGGCCATTAGTTTCACAAGTGTATGTGTATGTGTGAGAAAGAGAAAGTACCTGCTGTAGGCAAGTAGGAGGAAAGTAAATCTCGACGGCGAGAATTCCGACATTCTTCGGTTGAGCTGCCATTTTCCGATTTCTTCTCTTCGACTATTATTAAACAGTGTTAAACTGAACAAATCGAAATAACCGCCGGCGAACACACACACACACGTATTCTTTCTTCTCCGAGTCGGTGTTAAACTGAGCAGATCGGAATAACCGCCGGTGAACACACCGTTTTCTCTCACTCTAAATCTCCTCGAATTAAGCGCCGGCGAACACACACGTTTTCGTTTTGCAGAGGAGAGAGAAAGGCGAGTGATGTTTTGTGCTTGTAAGGCATTCACATATTTATACTAACTGCAGAGTGGAGACTGCTAAGAAATTTTCCATTTTGATATTCCGCAGACTTGTAAGGAAAATAAATAAATAGTTCGGCAGACATGTATACCTGTGATCGTATGGAGGAAAAGTATATTTATCCAAAAAGTATTAAATTTGATAAAAAAAAATAATTGTGAAATCTTCAATTATTTTAAAATAAAATTTATATATTTGTAAAAAGTATTATATGTTACAATAATTGACACTTCAAATAATTAAAAGATTGTATGAAAAATTTACAATCAAAGATATACTTGTTTGAATCTTTAAATCTGAAAAGTGTCACATGAATTGAGACGGAGAGCGTAATAAAATAAAGTAAGAAGTTCGTTTAATAGCAGGATAAGAAACAAGATATTTATATATAAAATTTTATGTATTCTTAATTATAGAAGCTCTTACTATTTACCATAAACAAAAATGCACATTTTTCTTTTTAATTTATAACTTAATTATGATAAATATATGATTTGAAAAAATAAATCCCGGTTTCTTCGATTAGGGGTGGGTGTTCGGTATTCGGTTTGGGATTCTCAAATTTTAAATTCAGTAATTCGGTAATTAGTAGTGAAAAGTAGATATCAAATACCAAATTTTTAAATATTGATTTGATAATTCAGTAATCGATAAATTAAACTTCGGTATGGTATTCAATAATATCGTATTGAAGTTGTAGCCGATTGTATTACAAAGTTAATACTTTTTCTCCAATATTTTTTTTTTATGTAGAGGCACAATATAATAGAATATCAACAAGTAAGAAGACACCAAGAAAAGCAAATCGATACAACTAAAAGATATGTGTTTGAATTGTAAGGTTTATTCTTTAACTTTCTCTTTGGACTTATACTAATGAACAGTGCACATGTTAATATATGATCTTCAGTAAATAAATAATTTGGTATTCGGGAAATACCGAATACCAAATAGTACTCATGTCTCATACCAAACCTAAACTCGAATACCATAATTCTAACATATTATTCTCGAAAACCATATCAAATACCAAATTACCAAATATCAAATTATCAAAAGAATTAATTCGATTATATTTGAGAATTTGATTTTCGATATTTTATTCCCAGTTCTATCTTTAATGTTATATATACTTTCTTTTCTTTCTTTTTTTAAAAAAGATCTCTACATTAGTTTAGTTTTTTTTTTTTTGCCAAATTCACATATTACATAAATTTAGAGGTGGATTTAATCGAATGTTTATTTCATAAAAATAAGAATAAAATTTATGTATAGTCTATTCTTTTTAATTTTTCATATATACAAGACTACACTACAAACATTATTATTGTTATTGTGGTAATGTTGGTAGTTATTTGATCTTAAACTTGAATAATAAAATAAAAAAGAGAATTTTTTTTCTAAAGGTACATGGAAAAATACCAGATCTATTATCTGTTTTTTTGTCATTAGGGACAAATCCACTTTCAATATAATAATTAATAATTTGATAATAATAATAATAAAAAAAAAAGGCCCCACTTCTATTATACTACTACTAATAATATGACAGCCAAACTTGACTCCAACTTCATTTTTTGTGAATAAGATTGGACTATTTCTCATGGAATCTAATTTCAATTTAGTCTTATAATTTATGATTAAACATATTTAATATTTAGTTAATTGATATATTCACTTTTAATTTCTATAAATCTACTCAAATTTAATGAATCACTAAGCGTAAATTGTTTAACTAGAGATGTGGCATGTTAATTTTTTTATTGTTAATTCACATTTGAAAGTAGTATAATTTTAAAAATAATCTAAATATCACGTGTTTCTTGAATAAAGGAATCATAATACACATTTTAATTAATTGAAAACGGTATATACTTAATTAAATATTACAAGGATCAAAATCAAAATTTACAAATGTTGATGTGTTATGTTAGATTTTTATTGTTACTTTGTATTTGAGTAAATATAGTTATAAAATACTCCAAATAACACACATTTTATATTAAGGAGTAAAAAATACATACTTAAATTAATTAAAAGTTAAATATACTTAATTAAATGCTATAAGGGTCAAGACTAAAATTAATCAAAATTTTTTTTAAAAAAAATACAATTAAAAACTATTAGATATAATTTATAATTAAAGTTTAAGACGAAATAAGTTATTGCATCTTCCTCCTCCGATCTCCACTTATAAGAAATATATAAATTTATATGTAACCTCGCAAAAAAGTATGAATTTATCAAGATATAATATTATATAATATTATATGTAGAGATACTTGACATAATATTTTATGTTCGACTGTATATATATTTAAAAATTTCAAATTTGTTCATAAATCGCATTTGATGTATACGTTTTATGCCTTCTCTATTGATCTTCAATGCATTTCCTTTTCCCCTCTCTTAATAGCATTTGTGGAACTAGGAAGTAGCACATAATCACTCTTGTTATAAAGTTATATATA
Organism: Solanum chiquidenum; assembly: GCA_029582725.1. Classification (NCBI taxonomy): domain Eukaryota; kingdom Viridiplantae; phylum Streptophyta; class Magnoliopsida; order Solanales; family Solanaceae; genus Solanum; species Solanum chiquidenum. The sequence continues at coordinate 28,707 of JAJOOS010013709.1, forward strand.
TATATATATATAGAACATGTAATAAGCCTAATTAATTAAAATGTTCAAAGTTGTAAACCACCGATTTGAAGTTTTATCTCTTTTTATTACCAAATTTATTGGTTAAATTTGACTTCGTAAATTCTTCCTGATCAATTGAATATTATATCACAAACTATTAGTATAGTGTTGACAGCCAAACTTGACTTTAGTGTTATTACAACCACTTATTATTTTGATGATTATTTTTGTACAACTTCTTTGATATAGAATTAATTTCTTTTTTTTCTTTCTGAAATATGTGATTTTCAACATGTTTTAGTTAAGAGTAAAGTAAGAAGTATTTATTGTATATTATATTTATTTGCGTCTATTAGCTGATTCTATTCTTTTGCCTACTAGTTAGTTTGAAACTTTTTCAATAGTACATATAATAACAAATATATGTATTTGATTTTAATTTTCTTAGCAGATAATAGTGAGAGAATGTACAACGAATGATCATACAAATGAAAAGACTAATGATCGAGTCCCATTCAAGTGAGTAAGTGAAAGGTGCGATAAGAAAGTGAATTCGATTTACGAATTGTCAACAAGTAAAGAATCAATTCTTTTACATTAGTATTATTATGGAATTGATACTTGATGACTTTTAAGTATTTTTAAATATGAAAACATGTTAATATTCATTTGATGATTTGAACATCTTATAAGAAAATAAAGTCATATAAACTGAAATAAAGGAAATATATATATATTATTGATAAGAAATTGATCCACTCCTTGTTATAGGCTTCACTGCTAAGAGTCCATGGTTACCAAGGACATATCTAGATTATTATTTATTGTTTATCTGGATTCAATAATATTTAAAAATAATAATTATATATATATTAATTGATTCACTAAATATTAATATATATTTTTTGTTATGAATTTAATTATTATTATATATAAACTTAAATTTGTTATAAAAATTTATAAATTTTAAATTCTGAATCTATTCCATTACCTACATGTTTGGTAACTGGTACTTAAAGTGTTTGATATTTTATTATCTTTTTGGAGTCAATAATAGAGTACTAGACACCACGCAAACATCTTTCTTTTTAGTTCAGCAACCTGTATTGAAGATTTTCCTCACATAGTTACAAGTTACATCTTTCGAGGTGTGACTCTTTTCAAATTTTATTAACGTGCGCAGAATATTCTTTTTAATAAGATTACATATCTTTTAAGAAAAGAATATTAATATACTAATTAGACATTACTTTTTATTTTTGTCTTTATAAATTATTATTAAATTACTCTTTAGAATGACTGAATATTAATCATGATACTCTACTCTACTCATTGTAACTTGAGTCAAAGGTCTTTTCGAAAACAACATTTCTACCTTCACGAGATAGAAATAAGATCTACATACGCTCTACTCTACTCATACTCCTAGTAAGATTTCATATGTGTTATTGTTGTCGTTGTTGGGTTTAGCAAGAAGTGAATGGGAAATAGAAAATAGAAAGTGGAAGAACCAATGAAAATGGGGGAACCAATTTTGGAGGGAAAATGAAAAGTCATTGCAAAAGTGCAAATGAAAGGTCATTTTTACCATATTGGTAGAAGAAAGGAAATTGTTGTCCTTATATTAGGAA